>ML664227.1:601798-683858 GCA_007570785.1 Antilocapra americana
GGGGGGGGGGGGGGGGGGGGGGAGCGGCGCAGGTGCTTCTGGAAAGGTTATAGGAAGAGGCTTTCAGGAACTGAACACCATCCTTTTCTTCTGCGGAATGAGAGCATCCTGTTTGCTGGTTTCTCTTAGGCAGCCTTTCATAACAACCTGTAGGATGAGTAATCCCACACTCATTTGATAAACGAGGAAACTGAGGCTCAGAGAATTTGTAACCTAGAGAATTGTGTGCATGAATGATATCAAACTGTTTATCATAATGTGAGCGCTGGGCCTGGGATGTAGTTACAGGTATCTGACAGCTCTGATCCATCCAGTGTGAAGTGTTAACATCAGTGTTTGTGGGGATCACACAGTCTTGCTCCACAGAATCCCAGCCTGAGCATCTCTGTGTGGTTGCCCAGAGTCTACTTTATATGCACAAGAGGGCATGCTACAGCAGGTTGCTGCTCTTCTGTGTCCCCCAAGGATCAAGAGGGGTAAATGTGAGCCCAGAGAAGGGTGCAGAAAGGAGAAATGATCAGGGGAGCCAGAGGAGAAAGGAGAGGGAGAGCGGAGGGGGTACAGAGGGAACACAGCACTGAGGCAAAGTACAGAGACTTTGAGTCTGAAGTCACCAACAAGCTGGGTCTTTGGGAAAATGTCTTCATCTATGAAGTGGAGATAATACCATTGTACCTATCTCACAGGACTGTTTTTGAAAGTTTAGTGAAATAACAGAGTAAAATCCTAGCTCCCGAATTCAACTCAAATAGAGTGAACCACAAGCCCCCTTGGTCCACTCATAGTCAGGCCCGAGTAAGTGTCTGTCAAACGTGAAGCCACGCGGAGTAGGGGGCTGACAGTGCCACGTGTCTCCTGCGACTGTTAACTTGAATTAACGCAAAGCCATTCATCACCAAGAAGCACGACGTCTGACGAGCAGAGTCTCTGTAGCTGTCCCAGCCCATTTCGGAAGCAGAGAGGTGGTCTTGCTCCCTCCAACTTTGCAGATGTAGGTTTTGCCTCATCCCCCTAGACTCATCAGCGTTCACGGAAGCTATGGCTTATACACTAGACTGAAACAGGTCCTAATGAGTAGTCCCAGGAAATCACATCTTTTCCAGTGGGAGGAGGTAATTTTGGTAGTTTCGGATTCTGGAGAAGGACAGCATGTCTTTGTGGATTTGCAACACGACTGAAGAGCCCTCAGTGTAGAGTTAGGAAAGTCTAGGATGGGCTACAACCTGCGTTATCCTGGGCACACCTCTTTCTTCCTTAGGGCTTAGCACTTTTGTCTGTGAACTGATGGTATGTCTGAGTAGGATGATCAGCTATTCTTGTTTACCTGATGTTGAGTTCTAGGGTGTGGGACTTTCAATGCCCATACCAAGAAAATCCAAGGCAAATTGGGACCAGTTGGTCACGCTGTTTATTAGCCCTGTCTTCTCTGATATTTTATGTCTGAATTGCTGGCTTACTTGATTCTACCTGTTTGCTCTTGTTTCTATTTCTGTTCCCAAGAAAATGCTTTTGTTTACGGGAAATAGAATACTCAGCTAACACTGGCTTTTGATCTGAGGGTGTTTATGGTTTACAAACAAGCATTCCGGGCATAGGCAGCTCAGTAGCATCGTTAAGGATCTGGGTTGTTTTACCATCTTTAGCATCTTAGCTTTTCATTCTCATGTCTGTGACCTTGGGTCACAGGAGAGCTACCCTAACTTTGAGTATGACACAACTACTCAAGGGAGACAGGAGGAAAATCAGTGGCACCAACGGCCTCTGTTACTTGAGGAAGCAAAAGATTTTCCAGAAAACTCCTAGCAGATGTCTCCTTAGATTTTGCCAGCCACTTCTAGGTGCAGGAGAAGCTTTCCAACCTCCATGAGTGGAAGGCAGCAAGGAAGAAGCCATAGAGTACGCCACCCTGATGGACGTATGTTCCCTAGTGTTGCTTTTCTCTCTTTCTTTTTAAATAAATTTTGGCCACGCCATGAAGCTTGTAGGGTATTATTTCCCTAGCCAGGGATTGAACCCATGCCCCTTGCATGAAGGTTAAGCATGAAGTCTTAACCACTAGACCACTGGGAAAGTCCTTCATGCTGCTTTTCAGAGAGCAGGAATGAGGTACCAATGAGTAACTTGATATATATATGGAGAGAGAGAAAGAGCTCTGAAAAGCAATAGGCTTTCCTTTGGAGTTTAGACAGAGGTGGGACTAACACGAATATTGTAAAGTTCAGAGGTCTGGGGTCATGGGTGCAGAACAGGTGTGGGAAGGCCCTGAAATCAGCAATATGTTTTGCTGGATTTGCTCTCCTCAAAGCTTGGAGGTGTTATCAGGGGGATATTCCCCAGGGGCTGTCATCTCTACGAAGCTCAAGGAAACCTGGCACTAGTATCCTCTTCTTTCTTCATCCTCCCCAGAGGCTCTGGACCTTCTGGTGCCCAGATCTATTGTGGCACGTAGATATTGCTGAGTCATGAAAAGTGATACCTCTGTGCCTCCTCTCAGAAGCTCAACTACTTCCTTACTCCATCGAAATAGTCTTGTGGGTTCTGCCCATTCCTGAACAACTGTGCTGTGGGATCCCAATAAAGTATTGTTTCTGTGTCATCAGCATGCTGCTTGTGCTTAGTCGCTCAGCCATGTCTGACTGTTTGCAACCCCAAGGACTGTAGTCTACCAGGCTCCTCTGTCCATGGGATTTTTCAGGCAAGAATACTAGAATGGGTTTCCATTGCCTTCTCCAGGGGATCTTCCCGACCCAGGGATCGAACCCATGTCCCCTGTGTCTTTTGCATTGCAGGCAGATTCTTTACCTGCTGAGCCATCAAGGAAGCCTCTATCATCAGCATAGCTATCATTTATTGAGGGTCCACTCATGCTTGAGTCTGTACTAAGTTCTCGACTTAGAGGATCTCAGTCTTATTCTGGAAGAGAATTTGCCACTATCCCTGAATTAAAGAGCTTCCCTGGGGGCTCAGATGGTAAAGAATCCGCCTGCAACATGGGAGACCTGGGTTCAATCCCTGGGTCAGAAAGATCCCCTGGAGAAGGGCATGGCAACACACTCCAGTATTCTTGCCTGGAGAATCCCACGGACAGAGGAGCCTGGCGGGCTACCATCCATGGGGCTGCAAAGAATTGGACATGACTGAGTGAGTAACACACACTGAATTAAAGATAGGAACAGCAGTTTGGAAATGGCCTGCCCCAGGCCGTATAATTCCACAGGTCAGCCTGACTCTACTGGCCTTCCCTTTCTTGTTGTAATAATCTGACTTCTAAGTGGGTTCCCCAGACATTGTGAAACGTCCAGCACTCAGTACATGTATGAGTGAAATTGCTAATTTCCTTGACCAGTTCATCTCTCTTCTCTGATTTCTGAAGCCCTCAACTTTTTCTTAGAAAAGAGCATATCCTCAGCGTCTTTCAGAATGATGCCTGACCCATTCTGACACGCATTTGTGGAATGACTGTTACATAAAGTAGATACTCATTTCCCTGGGCTTCCTGGTATTTGCACTGATAGAGAAAATGGATGTGTCAACAAGGATCTCTCATTCTTAGAGATCATTCGATTCAATTCTCTACTTTTATAAGTGACAGACTGAGACCAGGAGAGATGAACCGACAAGCCCAAAGTCCCTTCACGCTTGCATGAGTGCTAAGTCACTTCAGTGGTGTCTGACTCTTTGTGACTCTGTGGATTGTAGTCCGCCAGGCTCCTCTGTCCATGGGATTCTCCAGGCAAGAATACTGGAGTGGGTTGCCATGCCCTCCTCCAGGAATCTTCTCAACTAGGGGACTGAATGCACGTCTCTTCTGTCTCCTGCATTGACAGGCTGGTTCTTTACCACTTGGGCCACCTGGGAAGCCCAAAAGCTCCCAAGCAATAGAAAGCACCTGGATTGGACTCTATCTCCAAGCAGCAGCTGTAGCCAGATCCAGCAATCCTGTCCTGGTGGGAGGCAAGGAGGGGAAACCTAGACTGGGACACTTTCAGGCCAGATTTCAGCATCTGCCGCTGGCTCCTGGTTTATTGTGGGGGACTCTGCTTCACTCTGAGATGAGGCTTAATGCCGTTGTGCAGAAGTCTAGCTTTGCTTTGGACTAAACTGTTGGTTTTGAATCTCAGTTTTATCAGGAATGAACTTGAAGGTCTTGAGTAAGTTGTTCAATCTAAGTCTCAATTTCCTGCTCTGGAAGGTGGACATGATAACAGCTATTTTTATTAAATTAATTATTTATTTGGCTGTGCCAGACCTTAGTTACAGTGTGCAGGATCTTTAGTTGACCAAGGATCACACCTGGGCTCCCTGCCTTGAGAGCACAGAGTCTTAGCTACTGAACCCAGGGAAGTCCCAGCTCTCCTTCTTCTGACACACCCTTCTGCCTATTGCTCTTCCAACTCTCCTAGAATCTTCCACCTGGCTCAAATGTTATAGGAGGCAGTAGGCTGACCCTCTGAAATGCCCTGACATTTTTTGCTCTCGAAACTGGTGACCCTTTGTCCCTCCTGGGCAGAAGCTGGCCTGTTAATCCGATGGTAATTAACAGAACCTAGAGATAAACTGCCAGGGGCCAGGGAAAAGACATTAGCCATTGCCTCCCATGTAGTGCTCTCCTGGTGTGCTGGAGATGGACTAAGTTGATGGTTAAATAGCCAGGGATTTGGTAACAGTTAGTGGTTAAACTGTTGGTAATTTGAAGTCACATGTTGCTGCCGTGCTTATACCATGCATGCTAAGTTGCTTCAGTCCTGTCTGGCTCTTTGCGACGCTATAAACTGCAAGGCTCCTCCATAGATTCTGGGATTCTCCAGAGAAGAATACTGGAGTCGGCTGCCATTTCCTCCTCCAGGGGATCTTCCTGATCTAGGGATCCAACCCGCGTCGCTTATGTCTCCTGCATAGGCAGGCAGGTTCTTTACCTTTAGCCCCACCTGGGAAGCCTGTTTACACCATGGGAATCAGCAAATACTACAATTGAAGATGCTATTTTCTCCTGTGGCCACTGGGCTACCACTGCATCGCCAAACAAACCCTTCTCCTCCTAAAACTCACCAGCTGGCGGAGGGGCTGCAGGATGCTGGGCTAGAAACCTTGGGTACTACACTCACATTTTAGGCAATTAATTCTGTAAATTATCGAGGTAATACAAAGTTGTTATGAAGCATCTGAATAACACAGGACAAGTACAACCGAAAAGTCAAGGCCTCGCTCCATTTGTCCCTTCTGGTTGCAGAGGTATCCACTTCCATTTTCTTTTGCATTTCTCTAGAATTCTTTTGTGGTTGTAGAAGAATAGCTATATATATAGTTTTATTGAATGGGTTGAACTCGAAACAAGAAACAGCTTCATTTTTCTCTTAGCTCTGCCGCTGCTATCTATCACATTATATAGAAGCTCTCTGACTTGCCCCTGAAGACTGCCCCTGAAGCTGACACAATGGCTTTCTGACCACTTTCAGGCATTGAAAAAATAGTCTAGTTTAGCTCAATTTAAAACTTAAGTGTCACATCCAGTTCAAAGCTTCTGCTTTCCCCAATCATTGGCTCGACCTGTGGCTTAGAAACCTGCAGTGAAAAAGGGGCCATTCGTTCTCTTTCTGTCTCCTCCTCCTCGAAGGGCCAGAGGAAGAGCGATGAAGCTCTTCTTAGCCAGTGACTACTCTTCGCAGCCCACTCTCGGCTGTTATGGCTGCCCTACCTTCTCTGGTATGGCGGAAAGTCCTTGGGGGGTCTGTCACAGGGACCTCCTCCCTGTCCAGTTTCCTGCTGGCTGACCCCGTGTGCGCCTCACTCAGCTCACGCTCCTGGAGGGATAGACCCTAGCCTCTTACTGGTGCGCTCCCTTCACTGCAGTCTTCCTGGATGGAATCGCATCAGAGTGGTTCTAGCTTGGCTACTGGTGTAGCTCGTTGAAAATTCACCAGAAACAGCCCTGACTCATCGAATGGGGGAAGCGCAGCTCGCCAACCCACTGAGCCCCTCTCCTCTTCCTTCTGTCATGTCCAGCTCCAGCCTGTGGTTCTCGGGCAGCGGTCATTTGCCCAGAACTCGCACGTGACCTAGGTAGCTCTCTTACCTTGGTCATGCTGCGGTGCACCTTGGTGAGCGTGTGGGAGGCCACAGGTCAGCAGGTTTTCAGTGAGGCAGTGAGCAACCTTTTCCTGTACGCGCTTCTGATCTGGTGAATTATTCTTGCAGGGTTTCGCCTATTGGCTTGTTTGAGAGGAAAAGAAAAGCACCATAAAACTCTACTCATATGAGTAACCTAAACTTCCCTTTAAGTTTCTAGTCCTTTCTCCAGCTGGGATGGGGTGGGAGGTGGGGGAGAAGGGGAAGGAGGATGGTCAGCAACTGGGTAAGTGTTGAAGGACAAGTTTTGCCATCCTTTCACAAGTTCAGCAAGCTGTGTTTGGCACTTCCCTCTAGAATGTCGTTTTCAGCTTTGGGACTTAAGATGGAATTTGAAAACAGCCCATGTAATTTAATTAATCAGAGGGGATTATTTTATGCATATTATTCTACTGTTTGCTTTTCTTGCTAGGCAGTATACTGTGTCTTGAGCATATTTTCAGTCATTGCATGTAGATCTACTTCTTTTTTCTTTTCATTGCACTTTATTTTTCCTCACACATTTCTCTTCTTTTCTTCTGTCATGTATGTAACCATTTCATAAACCAGTATTTTTAGAACTGCCTAGTATAGCAAGCAATATTTCTTCATTTTTAATAAAGATGTTGCATTTTTAAACTGTTGTGGACTGGCTTAAGAAAAGTTGGAGAATTTGAATATGACCGTATTCCTTAGGGATGTTTTATTTTATCCAAAGTAGCACAGATCTTTAGAAACAGTTTAATATGTCATTGTCTTGATGTACAATGATCTATTTAATCTGTTCTCTGCTGGCGCACATTTAATTGTTTCTAGTTCTTCCCTAACGTAGGAAATGTTAAACTGAACTTCCGTCTGTTTTATAATCTCATGCACTAACTCATTGGCTTCAAGCAAGTAAGACATCACAATCCTTTTCCACAGAACACTTTTTAAGAAACTACTTTGTAGCCAGAAGGCAGAGAGAAAGGGTAGAATCAGGACATATGGGTTTCTGGAAAAGGACCTTTAAATGATGTTAATCCCGTTAACTTTCCTTTTCAGCAAGAATTCCGAAAGAATGGGCTCTGTATCCAGGCCATGGACCACTGATCTGAAGCCCAAATGCCACTGAGCACCCAGTGCCTGGCATTCAGCAGGAGCTCATTAGATGTTCGTTTACTCTGGAGCATATGAATCGTGCATCATGCTAAGTTGCTTTAGTCGCGTCTGACTCTTTGCAACCCCATGGACGGTAGCCCACCAGGCTCCTCTGTCCATGGGATTCTCCAGGCAAGAATACTGGAGTGGGTTGCCATTTCCTTCTGCAAGGGATCTTCCTGACCCAGGGATCAAATCTGCGTCTTCTGCAGCTCCTGAACTGCGGGTGGATTCTTTGCCACCGACCCACTGGGGAAACCCAGCCTATGAACCATCCCTGTATAATGATGGACAGCTCAGGAACAGCTGTGCACATAAACACTACTCAGACGGATTGAGTTAATTGTACCTTGTAAATCAGGCTTAGTTCCAGCATCATACTGGTCCCTGAGTGAGGTCTTCACAGCTCAGCACCTCTGGTAGGGTCATGGAACCTCATGAAGAACCATTGGCCCAGAGTGTAAATCCTTAGGGCTCAAGGGAGGAGGTGCCCATGCAAAATGTGACCAGACTATTACTTTTGGGGAGCAATCCTAGACTAAGTCACATTTAAATAAATAGCATCTGGTAGAAAAATGCAATTGAAAGTATTTCAAACGTCTCACCAGGAGGCAAATGTTCATATAATGCAGTCTTTTTTAGACATTCCTCTTAGCTTCAACCCCTCTCCTTCACCAGGCAGTGGGTCTAGAACCAAGTCTTTCCTCTCTTTTCCACTCTCCGTATCCCAGACTTCCCCATGCACTTCTCTGTCCTTCTAGGCATCTCCCTATAATGGAGTTCTCCCTTCCTGACCACACACACACACACACACACACACACACACACACACACACACACACCTCCAGACCTGCAAACATTTTTGCTACACACTATTCCCTGGGAAATATAACTCACTCTGCTCACACAGACAATTCAGCTGTTCTCCCAGCTGTCAGCACCTTTGGGGATTCCAGGGGACACAATTTTCCCCTGCTTTACACAGTGAACGGTACATAACTACGGTGCTCCCCCAGGCTGTCTGGATCCTCACATTCCCACCTCAAGTCTTCCTCTGTCTGTGTGGCAGACACTCTCATTCAACCTTTCTTCTAAATCCTGTTAAGAATCAGAGACACGTCCAGGGAAACATTTCTGAGCATGTTGAAATCATAGCCCAAGTGCTCTGATTTCTGGAGGCTTGGGAACGTGCATTGGTGTCTCTGTCCCAGGATCGACCGCAAACCTGCAGTGCTCATGGCTGGAGCCACTGGGGAGAGTATAGCACTGGTTCTGAAGCTTTAGTGGATCCTAAAGGTGTACACCTTGGGGCAGACTCTCTCTTAAAAGGCAGACTCTCTCTTAAAAGCAGTGTATCTTTGAGGCTGTCACAGGGCTCCTGTCAATACTTTCCAGGAGGGCCAGGAATACTGTCCATCCTCGGAGTGCATGATGTACAAAAGAGCATAGTTCCTGAGGCTGGCAGCAAACTGAGAAGGTTCATTCACAGGAGGCACTGGAAGCTTTTCTTTGGCACAACTGAGTGGGCAAGCATGAGCAGGCCCTCTCCAGGGACAATAATATCCAACTTCAGGTGATCTATGTGTGTTTGGGTGGGCTCTCATGGTAGCCCAGAGAAGAGGCAATTTATTATTATTATTATTTTTAATTATGTGTTTAGGGCTGTGCTGGGCTCTTTGTTGCTGCACGCGGACTTTCTCTACTCTTCCTTGTGGTGGCTTCTCTTGTTGCAAAGCATGGGCTCCAGGGTGTGGGGGCTCAGTAGCCGTGGCCCATGCACTTAGTTGCCCCGCGGCATGTGGAATCTTCCTATGTCCCCTGCGTTGGCAGGTGGATTCCTAACCAGTTCTGACCATCCATATTGGAGGACTGTGGGAAGGTAATTCAGTGACTTCATGACACATAAGAATTGAGTGGATGACATCTAATGTTTTCCATAAATCTCTCAGTTGATCTCATTCCCTTCTACTGAATCCCTATCCAGGATAGAGTAAAAAAAGGAGCCAGATGCCAGAAATCCAAGGGGCAACTTATCTTTTGAGCAAATGTTTCATCTCTTCTACCATTAGTTATTGAATAGCAATGAAACAATCTTTATGTTAGTTACAGGTAATGGAGCAGAGAATAATTTGCCTACAGTTAAACAAGGCAAAAATAACTAATTAATTACTTTTTACTTGGAGTATTCGCTACAGCTAAAGATCCTGATAAACACAACCAGGATTTCTGGATCAGATATTACAGGGAAGTGGAAAGAAGAGAGATGGTTTCTCATACAGGCTTCATTTGCTCCCTCCTTGGAAATAAAGTCAGGAAAGTGGAAGTTGAAGAGTCTCAGAGGGCTCCAGAGCAGAGACATCCAAGACACAACAACTGGTCCAGCCCACTGATGCCTGTAAGTGTGGAATTTGGGAAGGGAGCAATGTGATGCGCAGATGAAGTAGAGATGCCAGAGGCATCGGGCTCTTTTTTTCACTCTATGCTGGATAGGGATTCAGTAGAAGGAAATGAAATCAACTGAGAGATTTATGGAAAACATTTGATATCATCCATCCAACTCTTCTGTGTCATGAAGTCACTGAACTACTTTCCCACAGTTCTCCAATATGGATGGTCAGAACTGGATCACTCAGAGGCCATGTTTTTCAGGGAGTCTACCCCTCTGGTGTCCAAAAATCTCCCTCACCTGCTCTTGTCCTATATGGCCAGTGGTCTGCCATGCTGTATCTGGACCATGGCTGTTGGGTAGATGCTTATCTATGTTTGTCCATTTCTCTCCCGGTGCCCCTTGGATTCCTTTTTTATATGATTTTTAAAATTTTACAGAGGAAAAATATAAAATGAATGACAATAATATGACTTGTTGGTCTTCTTGTCCTTAGGACTCAGCAGGGGCTGGAGTGGCTAGAAGATCCCTCCAATCCTCACCCAGGGGTGACACTTCACCCCATCTCTCCGCCCGTTAGGTTCAGCTCCATCCTCATTGCCACACGCTGGATGGAGCCCCACTGGAGCAGGGGGATTGGAACAGGCGAGGCTCCCCAGGGAGCCATTCCAGGCTGAATGTGGGTCTCTGCGGCAACAAGGAAAACACAGAGCTCACTGAGCCCCTACGTGAAAACAGGAGAGGAGCTGGTAAGAAAATAGGGATCAGAGAGAATCTCGGAAAATCAGGGGCCCTGCAGTGATAACAAAGTGATGCGATTTGTGTGGGATTTTTCAACGAGGACTCCATAGTGGGGGAGGAGCAGGAAGGGACCGGAGATGGCCAAGGGGCGCCTCAGCTGGGGGGGCGGACAGGCAGCCAGACGCAGGGCTGAAGCAACCTCAGCTCTCCATCTGGCTTAGTCTTAACATTAATCTGAAAGTAGCAACAGGGGGTGATGTCTCCGGGGGCTGGGGCTGGAAGCGGCGGAGTCTTTCTCGCATCACAAGGCCGCACCGAAGGGACACCGCAGCAGGAGCGCGTCCGTGTCAGCAGAGGGCGCTCTTCCCTAACAGACGGGCCTGACTCTGGACCGCTGAGCTCCAGAAGGCTCAGCCAATCAGCCCTTTCTCGCAGCCAGCGGGGATCCGGGGTGCCTTCTCCAGAGCTGGGACCGTGGCCACCCGCGTGGTGCAACCGATGGGACTGCCTGATGCTGGCATAGTCATAGACTTGGGCTCTCAAACAGGTGTTGAGTGCCATCCGCGTGTTCGCTGCGACTATAGAAGAGATGGATGAAGAGGTGGTGTTTGATGGTGAATGAGAGAGTGGGGTCTGAAATACGGTGCCTGGGTTAGAGACTCAGGTCTGCCACTTCCTGTGTGATCCTGGGTAACGTACTTTATCTCTCTGGGCTGAGGTGTCTTCTCTAAGATGGCAAAGCTGAGAAGAGCGCTGACTCAGGGTTATTCTGGGGGTTAAATAAACTAACACAAATAAATTCTTAGAGCACTGCCTGGCACACACAGGCTCCTGTTAAACGCTGGCTATTAGTCTTGTTCTCGTGACGCTCACGCTGTAGTGAGTCTGTCAAAAAATATTTATAGAGCACACTACCATATTTCAGGGACTCTGTCAGGTGCTGGGGATGGTGTGGAGAAGACAAATCTGATAGTACTTATACGGAATTTATAATCTAAATGGTCAAAAAAAAAATAACCCTTCTATGTAAAATGGTTGAAATAGTTGGAAGGATTCTAAATGCTGGAAAGAGGTACGGGGTGTTGCAGAGCTGGTTCCACTCTGCCCCCATGAGAGCAGTGAGCTTGGGCAAGTCACCTCCTCTCCCCAACCCCTGGTTTTCTTCATCTAGAAAGGGAAGGGATCAGCTGGATCAAAGGGCCTGGCTGATGGCAGACTGGCTGCCGTCGTGATAACGGTGTCCTCAGGTCCACCTGACAGTTCAAAGCGTCCACCGTGGGGAGGCTCCAGGACCCCTTGCACATATCAGCAGCCGCTATGGCCTCCCAGGATGCTATTAGGGTGAGCATTGTCTTTCCACCCACAGAGATGGGACTCCTTGGTCAAGCTGATCTCTAAGATTTGTTCTTTTCTTTAAAAAAAATACTCTTCATTGGCGTATAGTTGCTTTATAACGTTGTTAGTTGCGACTGTACAGGAAAGTGAATCAGCTGCATGTACACACATGTATCCTCTCTGATTTGGATTTCCTTCCCATTTTAGCACAACACAGAACACTGAGCAGTTCCCTGTTCTATACATACAGTAGGTTCTCATCAGCCATCTCTTTTATACACAGTACTGATAGCGTGTAAATGTCAATCCCAATCTCCCAGTTCATCCCACCACCACTCTGCCCCCTGGGTGTCCATATGTACGTTCTGTGTCTCTATTTCTACCTTGCATGTAAAGATGCTTTCTAATTTCAATATTCAGATTCTATGAACATGTCTTCCCTTTGAGCTTTGCTAGCAGGTCTGGAATCCCTTTGTTCTTTCTCTGTCAAAATGCAGTTCCTTGTGCAGGGTGTTACCTTTTGCTGTGATTTCAGTGGATCAGATGTGAGTTGCCTGCAGCCATAGGTTTCGTGGACATAGGCACTGTGAACAGTGATGTCCTGGGGGACCTCATAATAGAAGGCCTCTGGGTCCTGGCTGTTAGAGAGCAGCTGAAAGTGACACTGGCTGGCTGCTTCTGAGTGACAGCTGAGCAACCGGCTCGGGTAGAAAGCCTTGAATGGACAATGGCAGCTCTGGTTGTGATTTTCAGAGTTCCTGGTTGATCTGTCCCTTGTCTTGAAAATCATGCTGTTGTCTGTATTGTCTGAACCAGCCTCACGAAGCAGCACAAAGCTCTGCAATGACACTTGTGTGAACAGACGTTCGGTAGGATGATGGCCTTTTTGGAGGGCTAGTGGTTAGAGAAGACACGCCATGTCCCCCTTTCACTCGTTCAGGCTACGTGTGAGCTTCTCGGAGGGGCCAGTTCTCTCCAAGATGCCTCGTACATCTGATGGATTAATTGCTTTGATCAAGTACAGGATACACGAGTGAAATCTGCTGGGGTTCCTGGTTGCTGTTGGTTATGAAAAGGAGACCATGATGCCCACCTTTTGTTGACCCATCCCAAAGCAGCCTTGATGTTCAGATTAGATGCCCAGCTGCCCAGCAAATCAGCAAACCTTCTGTTTTTAAAAACTGAAGTATAGTTGCGTTACAATGCTGTGCCAGTGTAAATCAGTGAAGCTTCTGAACATGAACTGCGCTGGTGCCTTCTGCGAATGGTGAGGTGTGGGGTAAGGTATAATGCCTGTGATCAGGGCCGATGGACTCTACAGTTTCTGTCCTGAGCTTGGGAAAAGCGGGTCTTCCATGTTCTCAAGTGCCTCATCAGCCTAGCCGCTCTTTGGACTCTCCATATATCTACCAACGGGGTTTGGTAAAATAGGACTCACAGGGCTTCTTCCTTTTTTAAAAGATACTTTAGTTTTTCACTTTTAACTAATTTTTATTGGAGTGTAATCGCTGTACAATGTTGTGCTAGTTTCTACTGAATAGCAGAACGAATCAGGCATATATATATATCCCCTCCCCTTTGGACTTCTGTGATAATGCAGGGAATTCTGCTTAATGAACTGTGGTAACCTGGATGGGAACGAACAGTGTTTCCTTTCCTCTTATCAGCCTTCAGAGGTTTCACCCACAAAGAATCCCTTACTGGAGCATTCATGCCTTTTATCAAGCCAAGTTCAAACCTGCCTGTCCAGCGTCTCTCTGTCATTTTGCTCATTGATCTCTGTGTTTGTCAGCTCAGGATGCCATGTAGAATACCACAGACTGGGTGGCTTCAACAACAGAACTGAATTTTGTCACAGCTCTGGAGGCTGGAAGTCCAAGATCATCATGCCAGCAGGGTTGGTTTCTTCAGAGGTCTTTCTTCCTGACTTGCAGATGTCACCTTCCCACACCTCCTCACACCTCCTCTGTGCAAACACTCCTGGTGCCTATTCTTCTTCTAAGGACACCAGTCATGTTGGATTCAGGTCTCACACTTATGACCTCATTTAACCGCAATTACCTCCTTAAAGACCCAATCTCCAAATACAGTCACACTGGGGTTGGGGCTTCAATATATGAATGAGGAGGGACACGCAATTCTGTCCATAACAACCATAAGCACACTGGGACTTTTTATATTTCTTTTTTTTTTTTCTCTTGCTAATCCAAAGTGGTACTATCCTTTTCCTTATTTCCCATCTACTGAACTTCTACTTGCTGAATTTATTTTTAGAGAGAAAACATTTTTTTATTCTTTATTTATTTTATTTTTTGACCACACCTCATAGCATGCAAGATCTTAGTTCCCTGACTAGGGATCGAACCCATACCCACTGCTGTGAAGCACTGAGTCTTAACCACTGGACCACCAGGGAAGTCCCTTATTTACCCAGTTTAAAGCTCCTCTGCCAGCTGGGGAGACAGATCTTAGTGTGAACCCTAGCCCACCATCTCTAGCTAAAATATTTTGAACAGTATATCTATGTCTTACTTTATAAAATAGAAAGAATGTAATCTTCTTTAGAGGGCTGTTCTGATGGTTGATAGTCATAATGCTGGTAAAGTCACTCAACTCAGCAGGAGCATTCAATCGGCCTCTAAGAGAACTAGCCTTAGCAATTTTACAAAACGTTAATAAAATTCACCACCTGTAATGAAAGATTCTCCTTATGTCAGAACACTGGTGTTAAGGAGGCATCTTTACATGTATGTGTCTCATGCTAGATTGTGAAGAACTACGTCTGATTCATCTTTCTCTCTTTATACCTTAAACCATGCATATTGTAGTATTAATACTATGATAGACATTTGATAACAGCTCCAAAGAGTTTGCAGTTGACAAGTCAGTTCTGGAACACTAGAGTAGAAGTTTGGCACTGAACACATTGCTTTCCCTTTGAGTGTCTATTCAGCTCAATTTGCTTGCAAAGTCATAAGGAACAGGAATCTGTTGAAGAATGTCTTTCGCGTTCTCTCCTTTTGCGTAGGGGGAAGGTGGGTCTGCTCAGAGCAGCTCCAGCAGCTAGGAACAGAAGCCACTGGTAGTTACGGCCAGCCTGACACAAATGGGCAGCTTAGGTTAATAGGACCTCTGCAGAGACTGAGCAGCGTGGTGTCTCTGCAGGAGAAGTTTCCTCTACTCAGCCTCTGGTTGCTGACTTTGTCATCCATGCCAGGAAAAAGAAAGACAGAGAGGTGTTTTGAGATTGATGTTTCTTGGCTTGCTCACTGAAACCAACCCTGTGAGAGAGTAGAAGTTCTCAGGAAGATTGAGGGGTGTGGGTTAAATATCTGATCGCTTGGAAGGCAGAGTTTCAATCAGCTTCCACCTCAACATACCAAAGCGTCCTTTCATGCAGAGTGGAAGTGTTGGTGATCAGTTACGTGAGTCAAGGTTGGAGGTTCATGTCCCCCATAGAGACTGTGTCCTCTGGGTTGGAGGGGTTCAATAGCCCACTCTGCAGTTTCCATGGGCTTGGAGCTCACAGATCTGAGCTAGTAGGGACCACACACAGACTCCCTGATCTAAGAGAGAACCTCGGCCTCTGTGCTGGTGGGAACATTTTTCTAGGAGTGACAATGAGATAGGAAATAGGGGGTGACTGTGATGAAGAGAAACTGACAAGAGTCTAGACTCAAAGATGACAAATTCTGTCCTTATTGATCGCAGGCAAGGAACGAGGAAGGAAAGGAGTGACTCAGAGGAGGCCACCAGGGCAAGGGAGGGAACATTGAAATCTACAACAGGACATGAGGAAGGGAACTAATTCTGCAGGAGAGAATTTTGATTCTAAATGTCTTAAATTGGTGGTGCTAGTGGTAAAGAGGACTTCTTTGGTGGCTCAGACAGTAAACAATCTGCCCACAATGAGGGAGACCTGGGTTCAATCCCTGGATTGGGAAGATCCCCTGGAGGAGAGCATGGCAACCCACTCCAGTATTCTTGCCTAGAGAGTCTCTATGGACAGAAAAGCTTGGTGGGCTACAGTCCATGGGTCACAAAGAGTCAGACATGACTGAGTGACTACGCACAGCACAGCATAGTGGTAACGAACCCTCCTGCCAGTGCAGGAGACTTAAGAGAGGTGGGTTCTGTCCCTGGGTTGGGAAGATCTCCTGGAGGAGGGCAATCAACTCCAGTATTCTCGCCTGGAGAATACCATGGACAGAGTCTGGCAGGCTACAGTCCATAGAGTGGCGCAGAGTTGGACACAACTGCAGTGACTTAACCTGCCTTAGGGTGAGATGACTGAAATGCCTGAACAAAATTTCTGGTAATGGAACAGTCCTGTAAGCATGGAGCTCAGGAGAGAAGTTAGGGGATATAGATTTTTAAATTTATTTGCATATAAGCTGTAGTTAAAGCTCTGATAGTGATGGGATCCTTGAGAGCAGAAAAGCTAGAGGGAAGAAGCAGCCCCTAAGAAACAACCCATCAAAAGGACCAAGAAGTCCACAAAGGAGACAGAAAACTCGAGGCTGGGGTAAGACTGAGCCCTGAGAGACTGTAAGGGAGCTGGGGAGAGATTTGTTGGAAAGATGAGGTTACAAACTAAGTCAGTCACCGCAGAGAAGGAAAGAATGGGGAGTACTTTCAGCCTACTATGGGCTTTCCTGGTATCTCAGCTGGTAAAGAATCTGCCTGCAATGCAGGGGGCCCTGGTTTGATTCCTGGGTTGGGAAGATCCCCTGGAGAAGGGATAGGCGGCCCACTCCAGTATTCTTGGGCTTTCCTGGTAGCTCAGATGGTAAAGAATTCACCTGCAATGTGGAAGACTTGAGTTCAATCTCTAGGTTGGGAAGATCCCCTGGAGGAGAGCATGGCAATCCACTCCAGTATTCTTGCCTGGAGAATCCTCATGGACAGAGGAGCCTGGCAGGCATGTCCATGGGGTGGCATGGGGTTGCGAAGAGTCAGACATGACTGAGGGACTAAGCACAGCACAGCACATCAGCCTATTGTGGTCAGATATGAGGCGGTTACGAGTAAGCTTTAAATTAAATGAATAGGAAGTTAAGTCGAGAGGAGACTTTTCATAGGTTGAGTGATAGACTCCAGAAATTCACGTGTTGAAGTCCTAGCCCCTATATCTCAGAATGTGACTGTATTTTGAGATAGGACCTTTACAGAGGCAATTAAATTAAAATGAGATGATTAGGGTGGGCTGCAATCCCAGTATGGCTGGGGTCATAGAGGACATTTGGACACAGACACAGAGAGGAGACCAGAAGAAGACACACAAAGACCATGCCATCTGCAAACCAAGGAGAGGAGCCGCAGAAGAAATCAACCCTAGCAACACTTTGATCTTGGACTTCCAGCCCCCAGAATTTTGAGAAAGTACATTCCTATTGTTTAAGCCAGCCAATCTGTGGTACTTTGTTATGGCAGTCGAAATAAATGACTACAAGACCATATATAATTTACCCATCACGACCTTTTCTGGATCCAAAGAAAATCAGAATATCAGCAGCATGGAAGTTGATCACAGAGAATGCAGGCACAGTCCCTCTCAGGGCCAGCAGTTAATGTGGGAACCTATACGATCTCAAAGGAGTAGTTTTCAGTTTGTCTGAATATTAGAATCACCTGGAGAATAAAGCGACTTAAAAAAATCTTAATGCCCAGACATAACATCAGACTCTTAAAGAATTTGGATGGGGGATCCAGGCATCCATCCCCTTTAAAGCTCCTCAGATTCCAATGTGTAGCCAAGATGGCACCAATGACCTCATGAGATATGCGTCCACCTCAGGTCAGGGAAATAGACAGCATGTCTGAAACTTCCTCAGGCAGTGGAGGCCCAGCCATGCTGGGAAGTCCCCAGGGCCCCGGGAACTCTCTGAGACACAGGAGACTCTTGGGTTGGCCCGAGGACTGTACTTGGAAGACCCAAGGTGTGAGTAACACTTTTAGGTGATACAGGACACACCCTTTTTTTTTCCCCCAAAATTTGGGAACCCCTTTTTTTTTTTTTTTTAAAGAAATATTTATTTATTTGCCTGCATCGGGTCTTAGTTGCAGCATCTGAGATCTATTTTTTTCAGTACTTGGGATTGCTGATTTTTGTTGTGGCATGCAAGATCTTGAGCTGCAGCGTGATGGGGGATCTAGTTCCCTGACCACAGATTCAACCAAGGCCATACCTCGGGAGCTCAGAGTCTTAGCCACTGGGCCACCACAGACACCCCAGTGAAGCCTTGAGAAGTGATCAGGAGGAAAAGGTGACAGATGTGGGCTGAGCGATAAATATATTATTTAATCTTTCCTCCAGCCTCTAGGAGAATCAATAATTGGTGGAAAAGAAGGAGAACCGATGCTTAGTTAGGTCAGTTTGCATCTTCACGTTCAAGTTCAACTCTCATTTAACAAAATAGGAACTGACATGCCCACCCTACAGAAGAGGAAGTTGAAAGGCTCTGCAGTTAGATAATTTTCCTAAAAAACACATAACTGGTAGAGTTGGATTTTGACTCCAAGTCTATTTGACTAAAAAATTTTATGATATTGCCTTCATATCATGCTTCCTCCCAGTTAGGAGGAGTGGGCTAGGATAGGAAGTGTGGTATAGACTTGTATTGTGTTCTTAAGCAGGAATTACATTTCCCAGAATTGTCCTCCCGCTGGGGACCATATGAGATATTTTGCAAGGTTTGCAAGGTGGAAGGAAAGCAGTAGCTCAAATTTTTTTTTTAAATAAATAAATTAATTTTTAAAATTAGCTCTGTTGGAGTATAGCTGCTTTGCAATTTCATGTTAGAAGTAGCTGTATTCTTCGTTCACTTGGCAGGACATAGTGGCATATGAGGCCCTCCTGTGGTTCTCTCTTTAGTAGCTCTCTTTGCTGGTGTGGGGCAGCTGCCTGCAGCCCAGATCCTACCAAATCTTCTCCTTCTGTTCTCTGCCTCCTGGGCCTAGTTCATGTTTAACTTAGTAATGAAGGGTGCTGACTTCTCCTGCAGGGTCCGCTTGTCATCAAAGTGAGTAGCTTGCGATTCTGAGAGACTAATGCAGGTCCCAGCTCACCCTCATAGGTTTCCCTCACTTGTGCAGGTTCCAGGTTGTCCTTACTTCTCCTAAAATGCCTGCTCTGTGGACTTCAGGCTGCCACACCAGCCTCAGAAGGCTGTTTAGCCCAACCATAGATAGTTTGACCAGATCCTCAAATTTGTGTAATCCCAAATCCCTACAATAAAATTCTTTTTTAAAAATTAACTTTACTTTTCATTATGAAAAATTTCAAACATACAGGATGTACAGTTAATACTCATATTTTCATCACTTTGATTTAATTAATTAAATTTTTTTATTCTAAGTAGTGCCTAGTGGTTCTGTCTCTTTAGCTGAGACTGAATGACACAGTTACCGTGCTGTCTAAAGCTTTTTGAGAGCACAAAGTAGAATCACTATACTGAGAAATCTTGTTCTGGGGCTACCTCTTGCCTGGGCAACCTGTCAGAGGTACTGCCACACGCTCTCAAATCAGAGAGTAGCTTTGGGCCACACGGGTAGACATTGCGTGTCAGATCAGTGGCCTGTGGCTCACGGCCCAGAAGTAGTCAACCAGTGGCAAAAAGTGTCTCTGCCTCGCCGCCCTGGGGCCTTTGTCAGCCTCACAGCGATATTCCCTGATGCTGTGGGTCAGAGAGAAGTTGAAGGACAGTCCTTCTCCAAAGTGGGCTGAGATGTTCCCCAGGGTGACATCGTCATGATAAAACTGATACAAGATTGTGGGAGAATCTCTTTCTTTAGGCCTGGCAGTGAAGCTCCAGTACGTCTCCTGTGTTATCCTGAATCCCAGGAGCTCTGATGGTTATGACAATGAGGCTCTGGAGATGACAGAGACAAAGGAGAGAAAAGAGAAAAGGCCTCACTGTTTCCACAAACACCCCCTCCAATCTCTCTATCTACTTGAGGGGGTTAGAGTAGGTAAACCATTTATTCTTTGTTTTTTTTTTCTTCAATATTTGTTGAAATATTGAACATCACAAACCAACTATACTTCAATTAAAAAATGGGCAAGCAGTTATTTCTTAGAAGAAGCCTAAAGGGCTAACAAGAGCATGATAATTAGAAAAATGGAAACAAAAATGCCAGTAAGATCTCTCTTTATGCCCACTTGGTTGGCAAAATTTAAAGGGTTAACTAATTAATTGGCTAATTAATTAACTCATGCCAAAGATTGTTTAGTTGCAGGTGGCTCAGTTAATAAAGCATCTGCCTGCAATGCAGGAGACCCAGTTTCAATCCCTGGGTCATGAAAATACCCTGGAAAAGGAAATGGCAACCCACTCCAGTATTCTTGCCTGGAGAATTCCATGGACAGAGGAGCCTGGCAGGATAGAGTCCATGGGGTTGCAAGGAGTTGCACATGACTGGGCAACTAACACTTTCACTTTTCAAAGGTTGCTTGGGATGTCAGATTGGGGAATGGTCTTGCACTTCTCGGGGCAGTAGTAATTTGCGGGACCACCTGGCATTACTTGTTGCACTAATCTCACTTTCAGATATATATATTCAGAGAAATTCTCACACATGTCCTTGATGGAACATGACAAAGGAAGTTAGTATCGGCAGTAGGGACAAGATGGGGATAATCTAGGTGTCCGTCACTGGGGGATTAGACATGGACAGTGTGGTGGAATAACGTGCAGAAGTTAGGAGCAATGAACTAGATGTACACACAGTAACACACGTAAATTAAGACAAAAGAGCACCAAGAGAAAAATGCAGCAATAGCATAGGCAAACAAAACAATTAGGCTGACCACAAATAATGCACGTAAGTGAAGGTAACACATCAAATGCATAAGAATGGCTGGAGACCAAGGAATGAGAAGAGCACCTAGAGATACAAGGCTATGAGTAAAGAAAACTAGAGAAAATAGGTCTGGTCCCACTATGGGAGTGAGCCATGAGCTGAGAAGTGTGATTAACTCAGCATCTGAGGTTACAAAACAAAGAGGGAGGAAAACAAAAGGAAGCAAAAAATGAAGAAAGTGATAAGGAGAGAAAATGTGGAGTGAAAAGGCAAACCGTTAAGAAAATAAATTTTGTATCCATTACAAAACCAAAACTCAACTATATGTTATGTTAACACAACATTGTAAATCAACTGTACTTGAATAAAATAAATTTAAAGCAAAAAAACAAACAAAAACCAAACAAAAAGCCCTATATGCTATATATTAGGGATACATCTAAAGGAAAGTCACTCAGAAAGTTAGAAGTGCAAGATTGGACAAAGACATATCAAGGCAGAAAACACTGAATGAAAGTGGACAAGACTAAGATATATGAGAAAGCTCTAAGCCTCATAAATCTTTGGAAGTAAATATCATGTCATCAAAATATCAATACTTGACACACGGACTGCAGGAAATGGAAGGAGAAATAAATTTAATGACAATGACAATAACAAATGATGCCTGTAGATCTACCACAGTAGATGAAGCAGATTAAAAAATAAGGGTGCATATGAATCAAATAATATGATTAATAAGGAATTCCTAATAAATATCCATTGACTCCAGTAACAGGGAATTCACTTTCTTTTAAGTACTCACAGATAATCTACCAAAATCGGTCATATTTTAGGTCACAAAGAAAACCTTAAAAAATTATAAATGCAATAAATTACTTCTAAAAATCACAAAATTAAGGGAAAATCCTTTCAGCAGGCAACTAAAAAATTTCCTCTTTTAAAACATTTATGAGGTCAAAGGAGAAAATAAAACTGATATTACAGACTTGATAACAATTATAACCAAAACATTGCCTATCAAAACTTAAGAGACATGATTAAAACAGGTCTTTAAACAATTGGGAAAAGTACCAACAAGGAAAAATAAAAATAAATTAACTAGGAATTGAAATTAAGAACTTAGAATAATATCACCAAAATTGATGAAGATAAAAGCAGGCATTAATGAATAAATCAAACAGAAAACCCCAACAGAATATATGAATAAACTGAAAAGCTTTCCTATGAAAAATAGATAAACCACTGAATAGGCTAATCAAGAAAAAAGGGACAATGAATTAAACATACATCTTTTGAAAACATATTTTAAATGGATGACTTTCTAGGAAAATAATATTACCATTTTTTTCTCAAGAAGAGAAGGTTAAATAAACAGAACAATAATAGTGAAAAAAATTTAGAACGTTATTGGAGAGCCACATCTCCAAACATATCAAGCCAGATGGTTTAACTCACTAATATTTTTTAGTCTTCAAGAAGATAAATTTAGTAATGTTTACATTTTTTTAGCAATCACAGAGAAAGAAATCTTTCAAAATAATAAGGAACCAACACAGCATTCATCCAAGCTTTTCAAAGAAAGTATAAAAACAATCCTCATTATGAATACCTATGCAAAAATCTTACATAAGGTACTATCAAGTGGAATTCAGCAGGATATTAATATACATCACAACCAGGTAAGGCTGTGATAATTATTCATTATAAGGAGAACTGTTGACAAAGAAATATATCTTTTCAGTTTTCTTCTTCATATATCCACTCAGATTCAAAATTTAGTAGTTAATTTCTACAAGAAATCACTCACTCAAATATTTTTTGAGATCTAGGCAACCAACTTGCCTGGAGAATCCCATGGAGAGAGGAGCCTGCCAGGCTACAGTCCATGCGGTCGCAAAGAGTCAGACGTGACTGAGCGACTAGCACTTTCACTTTCAGGCATTACTGAAGCTTGGGGGGCTCATAGGATGGGTTACATCATGGGGCATGTGGCTTTCTCCTTTTCTTCGGCTTTCACACCCAAATCTAATCAAGATACTCAGCAGAACAAAAGACCTCATGAATCAGGATTTTCCTGAGAGGACTGATCAAGATGGTGGAATAGTCAAACATGAAGCTCACCTCCTCTCATGTTACATCAAAAATGTACCTACATGTGGAATGATTCTCACATCATATGCTGAATGCTGGCAGAAAACCATAGACTCTCAAAAGGGCAAGAACATCTTTAAGTAACCCGGTAGGACAATATTCGCCTGAGAGATTAGCTTTTGTGCACACACACACACACACACACACACACACACACACATGTATAGTTTTTGTGAAAACACACACATGCATATATGTGTGTGTGTGTTTTCACAGAATTTAATCTCTCAGGAAATTAGTGTTAATGGAATGTTACTATTATATTTTTAAATTTAATGAACAGTATAAAATAATATGTAGCTTACAGTACAATAAACTAAAATATACATACCCACTCAAATATACTTATAAAACACTTTAGAATTATCAGAATATTAACAGCAGTTACTTCTGAGTGTTAAAATTTTGGCTGATTTTAATTTTTTTTTGTATACTTTTTTTTATAATGTTTTTATATTTTTAATTTAAAAATATTTTAAAAAGAAATAAGAGCTACTTTTTTCCCAAGTCACTTGGAAACAAAATCAAATACCCACATTTTCTCTTATTTTGTCTGTTTTACACGCACATATTTTGTGCCAGATGTAGGGCCCACCTCAATCAGTTTCTTGCTTGTTTCATCCCAGGAGCTGCTACATCTGCTCAAGGAGACAGTATTGGGATCCCCAGGCAGTTCTGGAGACTGGAAAAGCCAGGACCGGGCCAAGGCGTCAGTATAGAAGGAGACATTCCCTGAGCTTGGCTTCTTTGGGAGCTAGGTTTTGCCCTAGTTGCAGGCACAGTTGATGCTTTGGCTCCGAAGAACAATTTAGAATCCTGCTGAGGGGTCAAGTGAGCCACAGATAAAGCATTAAGGTCAGTCCAGAGCCACTGGGTCACCCAGGGCTGGGAGGTCAAAAAGTAGAGATTCTGAGGTCTGCGGGCCTCCAGTCTCCATATCTTCAAAAAGAACTAGGCTAGAATGCTGTGGAGAAAAGGGAATAAGAGGTAAGGAGAAGAAGAGCCAAAACAGGGTTGTCCGGACAAACTCATGGGGTCTTCCTGGAGAAGTGAGGTCCAGGAAATGG
The DNA here is from genome assembly GCA_007570785.1 of Antilocapra americana. Classification (NCBI taxonomy): domain Eukaryota; kingdom Metazoa; phylum Chordata; class Mammalia; order Artiodactyla; family Antilocapridae; genus Antilocapra; species Antilocapra americana. The sequence goes on from ML664227.1 coordinate 625,529, forward strand.
AAGAGGGCCAACCCTGAGCTCCATACCTCCCTTTTCATGGAGACCATCCAAAGTCAGCAAGTGGTAGCAGGCCCTGGAGACTTCTTCCCAGGTTTTGCTCTTCACCACAGATCTTTATGAATGATGAATGTTTGATCTCGTCCCAGCTCTGTAACTGGACCAGGTATTATTCCCCTTCTCTGACAGAGATCATGAGCTTCAGAGAAGATTGATGCTAGTAGGGCTGGTAAAGGGGGAGGCAGGACTCAAGCTCTGTATAGTTGACACCAAATACTGGGTCCTTTCCAGTTTCCAAAGCTGATTCCATTTCCCTGAATGAGCCACAGGCCTTTAGATATTCCTAAAACTGGAAATTGGTTCAATAGTTCTAAAAGCTTCTTCTCACCACCTCTGGAAGGATGCCCAGGAAGTTGGGGTGCTCCACCAGAGACATGATCTGAGGCTGGGCTTGAGGTAGCAGGTAGAGCCTGGCTTCTTCTCTAGTCACAGGCTCGATAGCATCTTTGGGAAATGCAGTGGACTTTATTTTACTTCCACCCTCAATTTGTGGCCTGGTTTCTTTGAAGATCCAGAGTCTTTCTGACATCCCTTGCCTTCCCCACTCCCTGTCTCATTAAAATCCAGGGAAGGAAAAAGCATATCCATCTTCCCTACCAATCACTCCTCTTATTTGGAGATTTGTTTTGATGAATAGAGGCATTTCAGGGAGAGAGCACAGCAGTTTAGTTCAGTTTAGTCGCTCAGTCGTGTCCGACTCTTTGCGACCCCATGAATCGCAGCACACCAGGCCTCCATGTCCATCACCAACTCCCTGAGTCTACCCTAACCCATGTCCATTGAGTCGGCGATGCCATCAAGCCATCTCATCCTCTGTCGTCCCCTTCTCCTCCTGCCCCCAATCCAAAGTTCAAAAGCATCAATTCTTCAGTGTTCAGCTTTCTTCACCATCCAACTCTCACATCCATACATGACCACTGGAAAAACCATAGCCTTGTCTATACAGACCTTTGTTGGCAAAGTAATGTCTCTGCCTTTCAACATGCTATCCAGGTGGGCCATAACTTTCCTTCCAAGGATTAAGTGTCTTTAGATTCTTGGTTGTGGTGTGTGGGCTCTACAACACTTGGGCTCAGGAGCTGCAATGCGCGGGCTTAGACGCCCTGCAGTCTGTGGGATCTTAGTTCCCTGACCGGCGATCAAACCCATGTCTCCCGCATTGAAAGGCAGATTCTTAACCACTGGACCACCAGGGAAGTCTCTAAATATTCTTCTCTACAGACTTGCTCAGATATGTGTGTCTTGATCCGAAATGCTCCTTAAAGTGTAAGATGCCTTCACCATATAGCTAAGGTCCCTCTAGAGAATCTTTCTAACTTGTTTTGACTCTGCAGTGACTGTTGATTTAATTCTTGACCCGCTAAAATGTATATTACCTGCATGGTCTTTTCCAAAGGGAAATCCCTTTACCGCTCAGAATGCATAGTCAGTGATGCAATTCCTATTATTGCGACACCATGCTAATACCACATGGATGCTGCTCTTTGGAGATCTGCTTTACCACATGAAGAAATAATAAGCATTTGTTCAAAATGATGGTGGATTAGAATGGTACTAGATGGTATTATGTAGTCCAGGAACTCAGAAGGATACAAATATCCTGCCAACCCAAGTCATCTTATCAATAATAGCTCCTGGGACAGTACGCATGTTAATGGAGCAAACGGCTCCTCAGAACGTCATGGTAGTGCCTGGGCATTGAATTTTCTGCAGCTTTACTGCTAGCCTCTGTCTTGCAGATGTTTCAGCAAAATTTTCAGGGTGTCCCGAAGCATATGCATGTCTTCACACGTGTTAACATTACATCATTAATGTAATGGGCCCATTTTATTGATGTGAGGAAGAAAAGGAGGGACAGGTCTAGAGTTATTGGTCCACGACATGTTGTGGGGAAGTGCAGGTGACCTTGGGAAAGTACTTGAAAAGTCTGCTGTCCCGTCCATATGAAGGCAAATTGATCGCATTGTGCATGACATGTGGGGTCTTAGCTCTCTCACCAGGGATCAAACCGGCACCCCATGTAGTGGAGGCACTGGAAGCACAGAATCTTAACCACTGGACCACCAGGGAAGTCCTGTATAAAATAATTTTGGCATTATCCTTCAGAGGTATAAAAATATCATATGCATAACATATAGTCATAGATATATGTAATCATACACAGAAATTTAAACACAGACCCCACTCATTCTTTATTCAGAAACTTTAGCCATGAATCAGGCACCTACCTACATGGAAAATGCTTTTTATTAGTATTTTGGGGAAAGACTTTTAAGCTTGATAGATAATCTTATGGAGCCTGTGAATTATGTTTTTGGCAAGGGAGCTTCTATAGTGGTCTATATTTCAAAAATTCTGTCCGCCTCTTTTTTTTCAGTCTTTGGATTGTGTTGGGCAGTGTTTTGGTTATCTCCTGAGGTATTTATATTAATATTTAAAAGATAAGTAATATTTACAACTTTAAGTGGACACAGAAAGAGTGCAAGTTTTCTTCCTAGGTATTTTGGACTATACTTGTTTATTATCTGAAGTCCAGGGTACTTGTTATTTAAAATTTTCCTTTGTCTGAGGGCTCAGATGGCAAGAGGCGCTCCATCCATTTTATTGTCAGTCATCATAATGTCCTCCCCTTTGTTCTGCTCACTGTCTCAGAGATTTTTACCTCTTAGCATCCTAATCAGGCTTTGTCATGAGCACTCGGACCTTAATCCGTGGCCTCGTGTGTGTAAAACAGCATCTAAGCTCTCCAGCTGATCATTCTGTTCTTCTGCCCTGTGTGCCAGCCCCAAGTTAGCAGGGCGGTAGACAGCCGCACACCTTTTCCTAACTTCAGCTCGCATCCCAGCTTCCTCACTCAGGCTTCCTGACTCTAGTTGGGCACCGGTGGCCACAGCACTGCCCAGTGGAGGCCAGTCTGCTGCAGCAGCCGCTCGTTTCTCCGCTTTGCCGCAGTGTGTACTCACTATGCGTAGTTTATCAAACGTGTTCAAGCAGCTGGCGTCTTCGGGGGACCCCTCTGCTCAGTTGGCAGTCCACACACATCTGACACAGGAGCCACGCCTCCTCACACGGAGGTCATCGGCCAGCTCAGGATTTCCCCATGGATGTCTGTTTCCCAAGGCCAGTTACTTTGACGTCCTGGCTGGCTCATCAGTTGCTGGTTCACAAACTGGCCCCCATACACAGGGGGCAAGGAGAGATGGAAGAAAGAGGCAGGTCACTCCAGATGGGTAGGCAGCAGGTTTAACAAGCAAGAGAACCTACTTACAAGGCTTGTCTCGGGTGACTACAAGATAAGTGAATTTCTGCACCCTTCCCTACAATCTTTTTTTTTTTTTATAATCACACCTTAACTGGATTCAGTCTGTATACTGTCCAGATGCTCTCAACACACATTGTTCTGTAGAGGCTATGTCCTCGAAAACAGCTCTCACTCTAAGGACAGTGGGGAGGAGGTACCCTTCAAACACAGAGGAGGGCATGAAGAGCTTCCGATTGCCCAGGTCCAGGTCTTGGCTCAGCTGGTTGTCATGTTCTTTTGATTACTTCCTTCAATACAATTTCAGATCCAGATACCCAAATGTAGCTCTTTTTAGCCTGAAGTCTTTATGAATTTACAAGTCCTTTTCCACAAGTCAGTCAACCCTTGGAATGCAGATGTGTGCATAAGAGTTGAAGCAAGCCAGAGCTTCTCTAAGATAGGCCTGCCATATGACCCAGCAATCCCACTGCTGGGCATACATACCGAGGAAACCAGAATTGAAAGAGCCACGTGTACCCCAGTGTTCATTGCCACATTGTTTACAATAGCCAGGACATGGAAGCAACCTAGATGCCCATCAGCTGACGAATGGATAAGAAAGCTGTGGTACATATACACAATGGAATATTACTCAGCATTAAAAAAAAATTCATTTTAGTCAGTTCTGCTCAGGTGGACGGAACTGGAGCCCATTATCCAGAGTGAAGTAAGCCAGAAGGAAAAACAGCAATACAGTATACTAATGCATATATATGGAATTTAGAAAGATGGTAACAAGAATCCAGCATGCAAGACAGCAAAAGGAATGCAGATGTATAGAACAGACTCGTGGACTCTGTGGAAGAGGGCAAGGGTGGGATGATATGGGAGAATAGCATTGAAACATGTTAATTATCATATGTGTAATCAATCGCCAGCCCAAGATTGATGCTCGGGGCTGGTGCACCGAGATTTCCCGGGGGAAGGGAGGAGGGAGGGAGGAGGGAGGGGGGGTTCTGGAGGGGGAGCATATGTAAACCCATGGCGATATTATGTCATTGTATGGCAAAACTAATAAAAAAAAAAGATACCGGGTACAGGCCTTTCTTTGTTAAATTTGTTTGTGTTTACAGCCTGTAGGTATGAGGAGGCTGGAGGGGCAGCGTCTGAGAGCACAGACATCAGGCCTGCTTTGTTGAATGTAGGGAAGAAGAGAGGGTAACAAAGAAATTCCATCCATATAGATGTTCTACTTTATGATGTCTTGGACATTTTGGCCTCCAGAAGACAGGCAAATAATTGTTCTGGGTAAGCTTTCATTCAGAAGTAGATATATGAAGGTGGGTTTGGGTGGACTCTGGGAGTTGGTGCTGGACAGGGAGGCCTGGTGTGCTGCGATTCATGGGGTCGCAAAGAGTTGGACACGACTGAGCGACTGAACTGAACTGAACTGAACTGAGTCAGAGCAATGTTTGAGAAAGAACAAGATTATGTGACAAAGATAGGAACGAATGACGGAATCAGAAGCAGAGAAGAAATGTGCCACTGGAATATTCCAACCATGAGTCAAGGATTTAACAGTAACACATGACAGCTAAGCAGCAGATGAGCTGCAGACTTAATGGATATTCATTATTACGTATACTTCTTTGAGATCTTGCTATACTATACATACAACTTATCCTCTCAAATATACAAAGACACAAAGGTACAAGCTATTTCAGACAATTTGGGAGCCTCAAAACTTTCCTAAAAGATCCAGGAACATCAGATTAAGAGCCACTAGCCTACTGCTGTGCAGCACAGAGGCTTGGCAAAAGAGAGATGGACTATTATACAAAGGACTAGTTCCTGAAAACTATAGTTTTCTTAGTGAGTGGTAAAAGCTGCTCTTCTCTTTGTGAATTAGAATTTTGAGACATGAAAGGAAACCTGGTTTGCTTTTGCCAGGTTTGCTTTATCCAAATAAGAGAACATAGGACTTCTAAGATTTCAGAGTTGCCACGGTTCCTGTTCTCCAGAGCATCCTTCATCCTTCCTGTTGAGGACACCCAGATGGGAAAAAGAGATTCTGAAGCATCTCTTAGCTGCATATCCTCCAGCTCCACATGCATCCTTTTCTCTACAGATGTCTTGATCCTCCCAGGCTGGGTGAGGAAAACCTCACTTAAAACCAGGAGAATAGGCAAATGTCAGAGGCAGTGACTAGTATGTCCTCAGAACAGGAGAGCTCATGTCTGTAACCTTTGGCAAAAGGTACTGGACAGTCAATGGCCATGGAAAGAGGCATCTGATAGCTCCCTGCCTTATGGTACCACAGTACCCAGAGGTTCATAAGAACCAAGAGGAGGGGGAACTCATGAGACTGTATGAACACTGGGAGCTGAAGCTTGTGCAATTGGTATGAAAGTGTTGGTGTTTCAGCCATGTCTGACTTTGAGATCCCATGGACTGTAGCCCAGCAGGCCCGTCTGTCTGTGGGATTCTCAAGGCAAGAAAACTGGAGTGGGTTGCCCTTTCCTTCTCCAGAGGATCTTCCCAACCCAGGGATCGAACCTGGGTCTCCTGCACTGTAAGCTGATTTGTTACCGCCTGAGGCCACCAGGGCAATTAGTACAGGCAGGACTTCTCAGACGTTAAATCTTGCAACACTCTGAGAAATTTTGCACATGTTTACTTGTCTTGCCTCTATGTCTCTAGCATGGAGGAGATTGCCAGGAAAAATGAAGAGGCAGGAAGGCAGTAAGTCAATTCTCTGGACAGTGAACCTTGTTTGGCAGGTCTGTCATACCCACTCTAGCTGAGGGACTGTGGATCTTCAAGGCAAAGATCCAATCAAAGGTGAAATAATCTGCTCTCATGTTCTAGGGAACTTTGAGAGGGAAGAACTCTTTCCCGGAATCTTTAGGAATTCGGTAAGCAGCAGACTTTATGTCTGATATGTGCAGTTCCTAATGGTGCATTCCCTGCAATGGTCTCCTGTCTTCCACCTAACCCATATCCCAGATGCTAATACAGAAATATTTTCAAAGTCTTTCTTTCTTCTGGAGTGGTGTCTCAAGGTCTAGTCCAGCCTGTGAAGGGTCAGCCTGGACTCTGTGGTACATCTGACCAGTAGCTGACTGCCATGATGTAGTCTAGGTTAAATTCTGGACTTGACCATCAGCCTGAAATAAACACGGAGAGAGACATGAGTACTCAGTGACCATGATAGGGTCATGTTTATAGTAATATTCAGTTTCCTCAGTGTTCTGATGTTCTTGCACTAATAGAAATTCCTGTCTTTCTCCAGGACTGAGGATGATCAGGAAAGGGTACAGGGACAAAGACAAATGCTCTGAGTCGGGTTCCAGAAGCAGGTGTCATATTCACATTGTCCAAGAAGAGGAGATCATGTGGAACTATCAAAGCCCTAGTTCTAAGAGTAGCTGTGTACTGGCTTTCTCTAGTTGCGGTGAGCAGGCTTCTCATTGTGGTGGCTTCTCTTATTGCAGAGCACAGGCTCTAGGCTCAGTAATTGCTGTGCTGGGTTTACCTGCCCCACAGCATGTGGGATCTTCCCAGACCAGGGATCAAACCTGTGTCCTCTGCATTGGCAGATGGATTCTTAACCACTGGACAACCTAGGAAGTCTCCCATGGTTTTAATATTTACTGATATTTATTTATTTATTTATTCATCTTAATAATTTCCATGCTTTTAAAATACTCTTTCCATGTCATAGGCTTATACCTTTTACTGCTCTTTTAAAATTTCTCTGACCATCCTTATGGGTTTATTTCTTCATATGAGCTTTAGAATGAGATTGTCTAGGACAAAAGACAAAAGAATTTTTTCATTTTTATTGGAATTACATTAAACTTACATATAAATTATAAATGAATAACTACATAAATAATATATGAAAAGTACAAATAATTAAAATACATAAATCATTAAAATTACGATATTGAGACCCCAAGAATAGGGTTTGCATTATTATTTACATCTTATGTTATCTAACTCATTAGATTTGAAAGATTTCTTTATGTGTGTTCTGCCATTTTTTGCTTGGCTTCTTCCTAGGTATATTGTCATTATTTTTTCTGTTTGTGAATGGGATCTTTCATTCCATTTAGAAACAGTTCTGGCTTCCCTGAGTCTTCGTTGTGGCACGTGGCCCTTCACTGTTGTGCGCAGTCTTTCTCTGCTTGTGGCGTATGGGTGTCTCTCGTTGCAGGACACGGGCTCCAGAGCACAGGCTCTCTAGTTGTGGCAGAGCCTTAGTTGCCCTGTGGCATCTTAGTTCCCCAAATAGGGATTGGACCTGTGTCCCTTGCAGTGAAAGGTGAATTTCTAACCAATGGGCCACCAGGGGAGTCATTCTATTTTCCCATTAATTGTAGGCCTGAACTATTTTAAGGTTCTTGATTCATATTGTCAAATTACTTACTAGAACAAATATTTGTTTAATTACATGTTCATTATCAAGCAACTGAACTTGGATTGAGAAAGATTGCATTATTTTTCTTTTAAAATACTCTCAGTGATTTTTCATCTCAAATTAAAGAGTCCAAAGGCTTTCGCAGTGTTCTTAGCCCCTACCAACATGATCTAGTGATCCAGATATACTTTTATGACCTCATCTCTTAATGCTGCTCCCTCATGCTCTCAACTTCAGCCACTGGAGACTTGTTGTTACTCTTTGAAACTACTTAACACACTGTTGTCTCAGGGTCTTTGTGCTGGCTGTTCCCTCTTCATAGAATATGCCCCTAGATAACCCATCCCTTCATGTTCTTACTTCTCTGCTTACAGGGCAGCTTATCAGTGAGGTCTTGACTGACCAACTCACAAGGAATTGCAACTCTCTCCTCCATCTTGATCTTTTAAAAATAAAATTTATCAATATATGAAATACTATATGTTATATTTGTTTACGTTTTCTCTTCCCACTAGAATGTAAGCTCCACAAAGGCAAAGACTGTCTTTTGGTTCCTGTTGTATCAGTCAGTTCAGTTGCTCAGTCGTGTCTAACTCTTTGGTACCCCATGGTCTGCAGCACACCAGGCCTCCCTGTCCATCATCAACTTCCGGAGCTTGCTCAAACTTGTGTCCATTGAGTCAGTGATGCCGTCCAACCATCTTATTCTCCGTCATCCCCTTCTCTTCCTGCCTGGTATCCTACTTGCCTGATAGTGCTTCCTAAGTGTAAATATTCAGCATCTGTGGAGAGAATGCATAATATCAATGTATGAAACTGGCAGACTTTATTTTTGGGGACTCTAAAATCACTGCTGATGGTGACTACAGCCATGAAATTAAAAGACGCTTACTCCTTGGAAGGGAAGTTATGACCAACCTAGACAGCATGTTAAAAAACAGAGATATTACTTTGCCAACAAAAGTCCATCTAGTCAAGGCTATGGTTTTGCCAGTAGTCATGTATGGATGTAAGAGTTGGATGGTGAAGAAAGCTGAGTGCTGAAGAATTGATGCTTTTGAACTGTGGTGTTGGATAAGACTCTTGAGAGTCCCTTGGACTGCAAGGAGATCCAACCAGTCCATCCTAATGGAAATCAGTGCTGAATATTGGTTGGAAGGCCTGATGTTGAAGCTGAAACTCCAATACTTTGGCCACCTGATGTGAAGAACTGACTCATTTGAAAAGACCCTGATGCTGGGAAAGATTGAGGGCAGGAGGAGAAGGGACGATAGAGGATGAGATGGTTGGATGGCATCACCAACTCAATGGACATGAGTTTGGATGAACTCCAGGAGTTGGTGATGGACAGGAAGGCCTGGTGTGCTGCAGTGCATGGGGTCGCAAAGAGTCGGACATGACTGAGTGACTGAACTGAACTGAACTGAATGAAAGTTTGGTTTTATTGCATTCTCAGTTTACTGACTTGGAAAGGAATTACACTTCAGCTTGTCTCAAACTCCATGTGTTACTTCAGATGGCCCTATACAGTGTGCCTGCTTTTTTCTTTCTACTAGGGTGGTGTTCTGTGCCTAGAAAGGAGAAGAAAGTACAGTGCACATGAATTGCTAGCAGGGAACAGAGTAGCACGGGCGGAGTAAACTGGACTGGAGCCACAGATGTCAGGAGGCATGGCTGAAATAACTTCCTTTTCTCTACCCCCCAGGAAGCAAATGTTTGGATACAGAACGAGTGCACGACTTCTGTTTCTGAATAAAGCTGCTATAGCTTCTCAGAAGGAAGAAGGGCATTTCTCATTTGGGAGAGGCCATGTGTGAAGAGGGAAGCTCAGGGACCCTACAGCCCCTCCACTTGTTCCCTCTGTGAACTGGAACAGAAAGTAGTCATGGTGATCTTGGAGCCAGGGTCATTGTTGGGTCAGGACTGATAAATTACCCAAGCTGTCATCTGGAGACAGAAACCGCAGTTGTGTCTTTTCCTAGGATATACTTTTCATCAGGCAGTTATCACTGCTTTCCCTTCATGAAACAATATGAATTAAAAATTTGATGCTGAATACAGTGTCTTTATGTTTGCAAATTCCTAACTTAAAACATCTAAACTACTGCACTCAATCCAAATTAAAATATCCAACATATATCAAGCTTAGATGGTTGCAAAACAATGTTCATTGTTGAGGTATTAATTAAAATGAAAATCATGAAGTTAATTTTAGCGAATTGGCTAATTTAATTATTTTACATTCAGAAAAATGAAATATGTTGCTATGTATGAAGTAAACATATTTTTTTGATGTAAAGATACCTGTTTGTTTTGTAACTAAACAAACAAAAGTAGGTAATAAAGCAGCGTTATAGACTGATCCTATTACATGTCGTTGAAGAGATTACTGTTTAATTTCAACTATGTCAGTTAGTTAGTTTAGAGATTAGAAACAAAATTTTTCTTAGGAAGAAAACAGCTCTTTTATTAGAGAAAAATCCTTCAGTGTGCTCCTTGATTATGTTAAGAAATGCATAGTGTTAAAACATACACATTACCATATGTAGAATAGATAACCAGTGGGAATTTGCTGTGTGATGCAGGGAGCTCAAATCTGGTGCTCTGTGACAACCTAGAGAGGTGGAAGGGGTGGGAGGTAGGAGGGAAGTTCAAGAGGGAGGGGACATATGTATGCCAATGACTAATTCATGTAGATGTATGGCAGAAACGGACACAATATTGTAAAGCAATTAGCCTCTAATTAAAAATAGATTTAAAAAAGCCCCAAACAACAAAGACAACAGAAAAGAAATGCATCACCCCCTCCAACTCCCACACTTAATACCACATCCAGATCTTAGTAGGTAAGACAATGAATAGTTGAAATTCTTCTGAATGTTAAAACACAAAGTTAAGCACTATAGAAAATAATTTTCTATTTTCAAAAATATACCACTGTTTTCCTCATCGCTATGTTAGAGAGTCAGAGATTATTCTTTCAGACTGGAACTTCCTTATATAGTGGCCGTCCTCTGTAGTCATATGACAAACACAACATATACCCAATACTTGACCGGCATTCGCATCATTTGAAGTTTTGGTTCCTCAAGACTGCCTATAAGATGGGCAGAAGAAAACACTCTTTATTGTCATTTGGTAAATGAAAAGATCAGATTCAAGAGTTTCAATGACATACCCCAAATCTCAGAGCTGGTAACTATTACTGAATGTGTTTGTGCATGTTTTAGATTTAGCAACTCAAATTTATTAGTATCAGAGCTGAACACATGTAGCTTAATTAACTCTCATTGGCTAAACTCACAGAAGACACATTTACATATCCCCAAATCAATTTTAAAAGTTTTGAGTATTGAATATATCATTTTGGCTTTATAACACTTGGTTGAATTATTATAGCTTAGTCCCAAGGTAACTGAAAGATAGAATTCATTCATTCATTCATTCATTCATTCAAAAATCTGAATATTTAATGATTGCCTGCTTTATGCTGAATTTTGTGATGGATGCTGACTCTGTGGTTCAGATGGGAAGAAGAGCCACAAACTCAAGACCATTTCAATGTTAATATACAAAAATATATTACCCTTATTCCTATGACACTTAGAGTCTAAGGCAGGAAGACAGATATTGAAAATTGTGATAAAGTGATTAAAGAGACATTATAGGGTTAGGAACAAATCTGATAGTGTAAACATTTGTGCTGAGCTTACAGTTTTCACGGTTCTTGGTTGTAAGTGACAAAAATCCAACTCAAATTGGCTAAGATAAAAAGCAAGAAAACATAGGAAAGAGTGTAATGGCTGTTTTAGCTTGAGTTTTCTAGAAAATGAAACTGGAGGCAAGGATTAAATTGTTGACACTATTTGGGCAGTGAAAACCCAAGTGGACAAGGGCTCGGAAGAAGGGCATGAGAGCAGTGGAGATCTGAGGCCTGGTGGTGGTCTAGTTCTAGTGAGATTCTGTGTCTGATTGGAGCAAGTGATATCCACTAAAAGTATGAAGGAGGTTCATCCACCTCACTATAGCTGACTCAGATTCATTCCACTTTATGGCTGAGTGGTATTCCATTGCATATATGTACTACATCTTCTTTATCCATTCATCTGTCAATGGACATTTAGGCTGCTTCCGTGTCCTGGCTATTGTAAATAGCGCTACAATGAACATTGGGGTACATGAATCTTTTTGAATTGTGGTTTTCTCAGGGTATATACCCAGTAGTGGAATTGCTGGGTCATATGGTAGTTTTGAGGCTTAAGAGAAAGGGGATATATATATATATAATTATGACTGATTCACATTGTTGTATGGCAGAAACCAACACAGCATTGTAAAGCAATTATCCTCAGATTTTAAAAAAATGTATTAGGAAAAATGGTTGAGGAGTATTGCTAGTTGATCCTGATACTTTACTTAATATTCAAAATTATGGTTTCCAATATTATAGCTCACTGACTGCCATCTTGTTATTCTTCAGGCTGTTTTTTGGGAACTGGGAACTGCCATGTCTTCCCAAAACAAAATTACAGATGATTCTTTTGGACTCCTATTGAGAAGAACTAGGCCCTTGCATATTCCTTCTATTATATGTTGAATCTGTTTGCTTACATCTCACAGCATGAGAGCACTTTATTTTTCTTCCAATTCTGGGCCTGGATCCTGTATAGGCAGCTCCTATTATTATTTCGATTGTGAATCAGGTATAGTGTTTATGACACCCTCTGTTACCTCCTTTCACAGTGCACGGCTTCAAACATCTTTATACATTTTGACATTTGCTTTCCTCTTAGGGGCATATTTCTGAAATGGAATTACTGAATCAGAAAGAATTTGAATGGATCCTTTCATATATTGTAAAATGACTTTCCTAAGAAACTACCATTTTCCAATACCACTCGTAATATACTCATTTCCAAACAATCTACTATCACTGCAATGCATCTTTATGTTGATTTCTGTTCATTTAACTGTATTATGCCTGGAAAGATTTTGAAATATAGATATCATGCCCTGCCTCTGGTTCCTCTTTCTATGTAGAATTCATTGCTTGCTTTGCTCAGTGTCCAGGGCTGATCAAGCTAACAGGAACTGGGAGAAGCTGAGAAGGGGGTGATTGATTTCCAGAGAAAGAACACAGTCGAAAAAAAAAATTCTGAACAAAAGAGAGCAGAAGGCTAAAGATAGGAGAAGAGACAATGAAAGAGGAGAGCTAGGGAAAACAGAGTGTTGAAAGAGTTTTGAAAAGTTTTGGAAGGAATAGCTGTTACGCTAAGCGCAATTTTGAGGAAGAAAGATATAGAAAAAAAGATATGGAAGAAAAGTTCGCTTTGTGTTGTGGAATGAAATTTCTTTTTAAATGTATTTGGAAAAGAGGCACTCTTCACCACGACACCCACACTCTTTGGCTTATGGCACAAATAAGTAAAAATATAGCCCCATTGAGTTATAATGGTCTCCAGAATACACCCTCAAATCTGAAAGGATATTGTAGAGAAAATTGTAGTACCTTAATAATACTTATTGAGGAAGTAAAGTAGTCTAGATCTGGGTATATTAGATGGCTTACCAGAATTGCAGTGTCCAGGGAGTTCTTTCAGATGAAGTCTTTGTGACCCATGGACTATAGCCCGCTAGGCTCCTTTGTCCGTGGAGTTCTCCAGGCAAGAACACTGGGGTAGTAACTCCTCCCTTCTCCAGGGGATCTTCCTGACCCAGGGATCAAACTAGGCTCTCCTGCATAGAAGGCAGATTCTTTACCATCTGAGCTCCCAGGGAAGCCCTCCTATGATGTCTAAGCAATTCACATTGCAGGTCGGACTGTTTTTTAACCCAACTTTCTTCTAAATACAGTTTTCTAATAAATTAGGGTCTTTCCTAGAAGGAGGAGGGTTTTGGGAGCCCTTTGCCCTTCTCCGCCACGTAAGACAAAGCCTTCTGGGGACTGAATGGCTGCTGGGCGCACCATCGAACAAATACTAGAAACACGATGGCAGGATGTGTGCTCCCATGAACAAGAGAAACTCATGGTAGAGAAAGACGTTGAGCAGTGGTAATAGCAAGGCCCTGAAGTCCACAGGCTGACCAGTCTGCAGTCTGCAATACTGCGCATTGAGTGAGATTTCTGCAAGGCCCAACAGATACTTGCAATGCCTCCCACGAGTGGTGCAAACTTGGCGGCAAATCCAGGACGGCCCCGGATTTGGGAAGCTAAAGGGACTTCCTTGTTGTTATTTGGTTGCTAAGTTGTGTCCGGCTCTTTGCAACAGCATGGACTGCAGCGCCAGGCTTCCCTGCCCTTCACTATCTCCTGGAGTTTGCTGACTCATGTCTGTTGAGTCGGTGATGCTATCCAAACACCTTATTCTCTGTTACCCCCTTCTCTTACCCTCGATCTTTCCCCCCGTCGGGATCTTTCCTCAAGCTTTTCCGTTTCATACGTACTGTCCATGGAGTTCCCAAGGCAAGCATACTGGAGCGGTTTGCCATCCCCTCCTCCAGCGGACCACGTTTGTCAGGACTCTCCACTGTGACCCGTCTGCCTTGGCTGGCCCTGCACTGCAGGACTTACAGCTTCATCGAGTTACTCTAAGCCCCTTCGCCGCTGTAGGCTGTGATCCATGGAGAGGAAGGTACTTACCGTAGCACTCACCGATCTAGGTTCTGGAGAAGAGTGACACCTCGTGCCACCATGAAGAAAAACAAACCCAACATCTCACTCACCAGGAGGCACAATACTGTCAGACATTCCTGGTAATGCATTTTCTTCAGGACCATTACAAATCTCCAAAATATGAAATTTTCTTAGATTTTGACAGACAAATCTGGGCTGAGCCAGGCAAGACCACCCCTAAAGATGGTTAGAGAAGAAGGAGAGGCAGCCTCGAGAGCACAGTCAGAGCAACATAATATTAAAGATGGGGATGAACTTTGAAACTGAAGGGACTGTAAGAGACCCAGTGAGATTTTTAAAATCTCTTTGAAAAGACCACAATAATTTTCCAGGGTAGAAAATTTGTAGGGACAAAAACTGAAATGTTGAGTTTTCAGCATTTCCCTCATCCTTGCCTTTTGTGAAAAATTCCTTGTTCGTACTGCTCTGTTGAGCTGGTCGATACAATCCAAGGAGGACTCACCTGCTAGTATAGTGGATAGGAATCTGCCTGCCAATGCAGGGAACATGGGTTCGATCCCTGGTCCAGGAAGATTCCACATGGCACAGAGCAGCTACTCCTGTGTGCTGCAACTACTGAAGCCCATGCGCCCAGAGCCCGTCTTCTGCAGCAAGAGACGCTGTCGAGTGAGAAGCCCATGCACCACAGTGAGAAGTAGCCCCTGCATAGCAACAAAGACTCAGCACAGCCAAAAAATCAATCAATAATTTAAAAGACTAATCCAAGGACAGTGTTAATGTGAATTTTGGAATTTATTGAAAGTGGCTTGAGGACTCAACATACTTTGTATATATTTACAATTAGATATTTTTAATGCATTGAGTAACAGCAACAATAAAACCCCAAGCAACAGAAGAAAAATAACAACAAAAGAAGTTACTTTATAATGTAACTTTATATTACTGAAAATTTAGCAAGTATTTTTAAGGGGATTTTTATAGCTTAGTTAATTAAATTCCCTAGAAATTTTCAACTGCATTTATAAATTTAATGTACTATTTTCTAGTTTCTTTCCTAGCAAGTTGTCAGTCTAACAAAGCTTCTCATATATGTAAGTAATCACAAATCAAATAAACTGCTCTTAAAAGTATGGTGATTATAATGTTCCCCTCAATGATATTTACAAACAGTAAAATTCTCTTATAACTTTCAACTTAAAGTAACAATTCTATTCAACAAATTTTCCCTTAATCATCTAGTGGCTTGGCTTATTTACTTGGTCTTCCAGAAGGTCTGACCAAGGAATTAGATGGTTGTGCTATGGTTTCTCTTAATCCAGAGCATTATCAAGCCGGGCTGGCCAGACTCTATGCTGCCACTTCTCATGCTTGCTCTGTGTTTACCCAAAGAAACTTTCTGTTAGAGGTTTGGTGCTCTGACACACTTAGTTATACTTGTTTCTCTAACAGTTCCCTGATTCCCCTGCATTGAGTCCATCTGGCAAGTGGGTTGCTGGTTGTATTCCACTGGGTATTCTTATAAATTCAGACATAAGGTTTATACTCTTGCTGAATTTGGCTGTTCTATGGATTCTGTTCTTTATGATATAAAACAGAAAAATGACAGCTTATATAGATTATTAAATGAAGAGAAAAATTAGAGCCACAATAAAAAAACACACATGAGTCATCACTTTAAGATTATCAGATTAAACCCATGGAATATTAGGAAAAAGGTGCTGTCTTCAAGAAAATAAGCCAGTTATTTGTAGTATTTGAAGCTGTTTCCTAAGATTATAGTGAAAATATTTTAATTAGAAAATGTTTAGAGAATTGGGTGCTAAACACATATTAAAACTCAAATAAATGCTGATTTTTTTTCTCATCACCCCCAATTCAAAATCATTTACTTATTACACATTTAAAATATTGAAACCTCATAGCTAAGTTATTAGGCATTCAGTATCCATATTATCTTTTTACATATTATAAACATTTTAAACACAAAATATTTAAAGATCATTTTTCAACACAGAGAAATATTAATAAAATGTTTTTGATCTTTACCACACCAATTCTTATTTCTTTTTTTTTTACTGGACTAAAGCTTTTTAAAGAAACAAGTTAACATTTTGATATAATTTGGAGTGACTAAATATTAGGAATTTGATTAATTGCCATCACAGAAACCTAAGTGATGATGGCTTTAAAATGTTAGAAATTTGTTTTTCTTTTATCTAAAAACAAAAATTGAGTCTTTTCAAAGAGGTTCACAAAATTTAATTGAATCATGCAGAGTCCCTACCACTTCAAGTTCTACCCTTCGCTCATGATATTATCTTCCTCCTGTTAAATCTGATATTAAATTTTTATCAATGTTTTGGGTTCCTTCTGGCTTTCTTTTCTGTCATGCTTAGCACACAGATTCCACCCTAACAGTTGCTTCAAGGTTGTACCAGCAATGTTCCCATTTGAAGTAGGCAGAAAGAAGAACAGAAAGCCTTCCCTGCTGAGTCAGCCTCATCCTCTCTGAGTTTTCCCAGAAGCACCATCCACCAACTTCTGCCAGCATACCATCGCCCAGAATGCAGTCATATGACTGCCTTTATCTGCAAAGGGAGTGGATGCGGAATCTGGATGATCGTCTGGTCATATTATTGCCTCCTGTTACTCAATAAGGAGAGAGTGACTGGTGAGCGTCCTGCAGTCTCTGTCAATCACACCCTGTCAATCACCTCTGCTCTGTGGTGCTCACTGATATCGCATATGGAGCAAAGATTTCGGTTGAGGTGTGGGGTCTTAAGCTGAAGACCTCTGGGTTAAATTTTCTCACAACCGTGAAAAATAAGTCAAAATCTTGTTTTGCGCACTCCATGCCAATAAATATTTCAAATCTATGCCCTATAAATGGGATAGTCTTGTAGCTCACTGTCCTTGAATTTATCCTGACAAAATTTCAAGTCTAATTTGAGCTTATGCTCACCCCTCAGCCACTGGTTCCCATCAGATCTCTTTGCCATTAGGTTGGATGCAACTAATTTCATTCCAAGTTCTCTTCATAGTTTTAACTAGCAGGAATACAATTTTAATTGATATTTGCATAGCACATGATTATAATCAGCATATCTTACATGTTAGCTTCTGGGCCTAAAGCCACAGCTACTAGGGTCTTTCTAAGGAAAAGAGGAGACTTGAAAGCACACAAAGATAAGATATAGAAAAAAGCTCTAGAAGGTAGGATGAGGGGCAAGAGAAGTAAGGAGACTGGAAAAGGCAGCTGGGAGAGAGATCAGGAAACTGGAGATCTAGGAAAAATCGAAAAAATTTTGGGGTAGGCAGATGCTGTGATTAATGCACTTTGTGGAGAGACATTTCTAAAGGGGAACTTTGGAAAGTTTTACTGTGTGCTATATGTTGCAATATGCATCATGCCTTATCACTCCCCACTCTTGCCAGCTCCTTAAGAGACTGTCTATAAAAGCCTGTATTATTGTTTAATATTTTGGAGGATTACATTTCTGTATTTTTTGAAAGTGCCAAATTGCCAAAATGGATTTTGAGAGATATTAGAGTCCCAGTTTATTGGGGTTCACTACCGTCATGACTTGCAGTACCCAACATCTGTTCTAGGAGTTTAGTGAAGACCCAGTTGTGGGGTAGATTCCATAAATCCCCAGATAAATTGTGAGAAATCTAATACTCATGGCTGATTCATGGCCAGAGATTTAGGCATCAGTAATATGACAGAAATTCTCTGTTCTACCAAAACATGGAAGTAGGTTAAAGATGACTGGGTGGACGTCAAGAAACAAAAAGTCCCTGTCAACAAACATTTATTGAACATGTATTTTATTTGAGATGTTATTCTATGCACAGAACAAGAATGAACAAGATAGCGAGCATCTCTTCTCCTGAAGAGCCTGAGGCAGAACACCAAGTCTCCTGCCAGGGCTGTATTAAGACAAGGAAGCAAGGATGTGGAATGTTGCTCTCAGACTTATAGAAGTATGGGCGCCTTAAGAGATGCCATAAGCAGAGGAATGATCTTGCCTGTAGGCCAGATTCATGACCAGGTGTCTGCACAGATAGAAAGGGAATTCTGAGGACCAGATATCCAACATATGCCTTTTCGCAGTGTGTCCCCCACACAGCTGATCCTGAAATTACTCTCAGAGATGAGTGGAAAGGGGAAATATTGGATTGAGTGCAAAAATTCTGATATATTTGAAATTAATCTGAGTTGGCAAAATTAAGACTATTTATTTGGCTGATAATAGGCAGAATGGAGATTAGGGATAGAAATTAAATTATAAAAAAATATGAGAAAACCACCATTGCTGTACATTTTAGTTTGTGGCTTATTCTAATTTTATTCTATACATCCAGTTACAATCTAATTGAACAGATTAGAAATCACCCTGGTGTCAGTATGTTTCAAGGTAATTAAGATTGGCATTTGGACTGGCATCAAAATATATTCTAAAAGATATTAATGACCAGGGTCATTAGAAAGTTTTCCACGTGATTTTGAATTAAGTAAGTCTAGTATTAAACTCACTTTTATGTTGCTGACAATTTAAGGATTACTGCAGATGTAAGAATGGAGTTTCAGTTATTCAGTGAGATTCGTGTAAACTCTAGTAATAGTCTGAGGATTACAGGTGGGAGTTTTAGAGATAGACTTATAACCAAGTGTAGTATAGGAAATGTCAATTACATCCTCGCTTTAGGACTGATATCTTGAGATGTGAGTATATATGAGAGGGTTGGATGGCATCACCAACTCGATGGACGTGAGTTTGAGTAAGCTCCAGGGGTTGGTGATGGACAGGGAAGCCTGGCATGCTGCAGTCCATGGGGTAACAAAGAGACGGACACAACTGAGCAACTGAAGTGAACAGAACTGAGTATGTATGAAACACTTGCTCCCAATTTCAGGCTAGGAATGATGAGTGAGTGCCAGGTTTGAGCTCCATCAGGGTCTGAATCAAGGGGAAAAGAGTCTAGGACTTTCCTAGTGGCACAGTGGATAAGAATTCGCCTGCCAATGCAGGTGATATGGGTTCAGTTCCTGGCCCAGGAAGATTCCACATGCCCTGGAGCAGCTAAATCCATGTGCCATAACTACTCAGGCCCGCACACTCTAGGGCCTGTGAGCCGCAGCTAATGAGCCTCCATGCCGGAACTACTGAGGTCCACAGACCTAGAGCCTATGGTCCGCAAAGAGAGAAGCCACCACAGTGAGAAGCCCGTGCACCGTATGCTACTAGAGAGTAGCCCCTGCTCACTGCAACTAGAGAAAGACTGCATGCAGCAATGAAGACCCAGCACAGCCAAAAGTAAGTAAATGAAATAAATGAAAAAGAAATAGAGCCGTGTGTATGTAAAAAAGTAAAAACGTGCAGATGTAGATGTTTAATTCATTGTCTTCTTGAGGATGTTAAAAGGCTGGATGTTCACATAATTAAATACCCAATAAGTTGGAATCAAGTCGAGAGAGCAACTCAAGTTGCCTACCATGGGTTCAGGCTTAGATCAGGACATGGACTGCTAGAAAATGGAAAAAGAAACAAGTCATGGGATAAAGGACCTCAATAAGAAAGAGCTGGAGGAGAGTAAGCAGTTTCAGGAACTGGAAACTGTGTCAGAGGTTTGGGCGCTGGCATTTAATATTTCAGAAGAGAAGCTCTGAGGAGTGACAAGGCTTAAGGCATAAAACTGGAAGAGAGCAAAAGGGGAAGTTTCAGAAGATGAGTTTAGGGAACGGAGGTGAGGTTATCAGTAAGAGGCTTATCCATATGGGGAGAAGGGATGAGATTCAGGGGCTGGGGAAGCCAAAGCTGGGCAGAGATAGACAGTTGTCTGGAGAATATTGATATCGGACACATATCAGAGGCTGTAAGGCACTCATTGGAGGTACTGCAATGAGGGATGAGCTTCAGGTAATGTTTGTTTGGCTTCAAAGTCGACCTTCCTGTCCTTGCCTAAGCCTCTCTGAGTAGATCCCAAAGTTCCAGTTTACAGGGGCTCACCCTGGCCCATACTTGGGATGAGATGATGTTATTTTTCCCTATTAACTTTTTTTACTTATGTTATTTTATTTCTCTTCTGCCAGTAACCTAAAGGGGATGGGAGTCTTACAGTCTCCATAGCACCCTTCTTTTCACCAGAATTTCGATGGATGGTTACTAAGCTGTGGACCTGATGAAAGCAGAGAACCATCTGGATTGCTCACCATTACCTTCTCAGCATTTGGTGTGCAACTGGTTGTTGTATCAGCAGTTAAATGAGTGAATGAACAATTGTATTGACTGCCAAAACCCATCACTGAGCCTTTAGACTCACCAAAAAGTCCATCTTTTGACTCTACTCTTTGTTCACATTGTCTTGTGTGGGCTGAAGCCTAGTGGCTGCAGGATTTCCAAGAGGGGCAGCTAGCAGAAAATGCATGCTCTGTCCATCTGGGCTTTGCATTATCAAAGGGAGATCTAAAGAGCTAATAGGATAGAGGATCATTCAGGAGAATCATAGGCATAGTTATGGAATGCAGGGATACCTGATTTCATTGTGCTTCCCTTCACTGCACTTTGTAGATACCGCATGGATTACAAATTGCAGGTCTGTGGAACCCCTGAGTGGAGCAAGACAATCCATGCCGTTTTTCCAAAAGCATTTGCTCACTTCATGCCTCTGTGTCACATTTTGGTAATTCTCTTATGGTTTCAAGATTTTCAACGGTCAGTATATTTGTTATGATCTGTGATCAGTGATTGTTGATGCTACTATTAAAGTTGTTTTAGGGTTCCCATATGAGACTGTGATCATTCAATGAATGTTGTGTGTCTTCTGACTGCTCCACCGATCAATGTTCCCCCATCTCTTTTCCTCTTTTTGGGCCTCCCTATTCCTTGAGACACACTACATTGAAATTAGGTTAGTTAATAACCTTACAATGCTGTCAGCTGTTCAAGTGAAGGGAAGGGTCTTATATCTCTCAGTTTAATCTTAATCTTTGGTCTTACATCTCTCAGAATTGAGGAAGATACATCTAAAGCCAAGGAAAGCATGTCTAAAACTAAGAAAGGCTGAAAACTAGGCCTTCTGTGCAGAAGTTAGCAGGGTTGTGAATGCAGAAGAAAGTTTCTTCAAGAAAAAAGTGTTGCTCCAGTGAATACACAAATGATAAGAAAGTGAGACATATTCTCCATATTACTGCTGATACGGAGAGAGTTTCAGTGGTCTGGCAGAACATTGAACCAGCTACAATATTCCCTTAGGCCAAAGCAAGGGAATCCAGAGCAAGGCCCTGCTGCTGTGCGACCCCAAAGACCTTGTGCGACCCCATGGATGGCAGCCCACCAGACTCCCCCGTCCCTGGGATTCTCCAGGCAAGAATACTGGAGTGGGTTGCCATTGCCTTCTCCAATGCATGAAAGTGAAAAGTAAAAGTGAAGTCGCTCAGTCATGTCCGACTCTTAGCGACCCCTTGGACTGCAGCCCACCAGGCTCCTCTGTCCATGGGGTTTTCCAGGAAAGAGTACTGGAGTGGGTCGCCAGTGCCTTCTCCGTTTGTGGTCGCTACAGGACAGATTTACACAAAAGTGCACCCTGACCCAGAACTTTCCCTCCATGTTAGAATCATTACCTTGGGCCAGTTCATGCAAATCTGGGGAAGACCCACCTCAGTTACGTGCTGTAACAGGGTGTGTGGGACAGGTGCCACAGTGTGCTAGAAGAGATCAGGATCCAGTGTTCTACGGGCAACTCTGCCACTGCTGTGTTGCGTGACCGCTGCCGCTGTTACCGCGCATCTATGGCTTTCGATTTCCATTTGAAGAGAAGGGGCTTGAATTAGACCAGGAGACCTTAACGAATGGTTTGTTTATAGGTTAAAAGTCACCATATGGTTCCCTTCAAAGAAGTAAAACAATAATGTATAAGCCATGGAAAGAGTTCTCTGACTCAAAAATCTCTTCTATTCTTCCTTTCTTTCTTTGCCTACTTTCAAAATATCATCAGTGCTTTCTTTCCTACAAGGCTAAACTTGGTCATTTTTTGTACAATAGGATAAAACCCCTGGACCTCTTGGTTTCTAAGTTTCCTTCCAGCTCCAATATTCAGATGATCTTCTCTTTGGTCCTTAGGTTTGAAATTCTTTCATCTGATTAAAGTGGCTCAGATGGTAAAGTGTCTGCCTGCAATGCGGGAAACCTGGGTTTGATCCTTGGGTCAGGAAGATCCTCTGGAGAAGGAAACGGCAACCCACTCCAGTACTCTTGCCTGGAAAATTCCGTGGACAGAGGAGCCTTGTAGGCTACTGTCCATAGAGTCGCAAAGAGTAGGACACCACTGAGTGACTTCACTTCATTTCACTTCAGTCACTACACCAAGTTTGCTTATCAGTGGGTAACAAAATTACTTATATGAGTTAATTCATATAGAACTCCTAGAAAAGTATCTGGCATTTGTTAAGGACTCTGCAACTGTTGCAGGAAAGGGGACCTCTTCCAGGATCCAAGAGTGAGCTCTTGTCTAACACTTGGAAATGAGGTGTCCAATGAGCCACATGAGCAGACAACCAAAAGACTTTGTTGGGAATGGGTGTCCGACAGGGTCATATGATTAACTGATTAATAGAAGGTATAAGAAACTTACAGTAAAACCTGTTAATTATGAATAGGTCAAAGAGGTCCAACAGGGACAGGATTAAAATCCTGCAGTCTTCCAAAGGTGATTAGTGGAGACTTTTAAGAAATATATAAGCATGGATCCCTCTTCCCCTGAGGGACATGCATTTCATACCCCAGTCTGCCCCAGACATCTGGTGCAAAATTCAGAAAGCAACTGCTGGGCCTCAAAGTCCAGTGAATGATTTGCTCCAATTGGCATATTTGGTTTTCAATAATAGGGATATGGCCCAAAAGATTGAATGCAGAGAAATATGCAAAAGACCCAAATGATGGCTTTGTCCACTCAAAGACCACCAATTAGGAGGCTGCCCTTTCTGGGCACATCTGGTCCTGGCAGACCACAAGGCCCATGGGTACCCGTACAAGTCCAGTGTATCCTGTGTGGACAAAAGGGGCACTGGAAGAAGGATTGTGATTGATGTGTCCTTGGCAAACAGCCAGGGCATTGGCAGAGGGATTGCCCCAGATGTCAGGGAGCAATGGGGGCCCCTCAGCCATTGATAGTTTGTAATCAAAAGAAGACTGATGAAGCCTGAGACTGAGAGTGGCTCTGCCTAGAGATATTATCTATGTAACTAATGTCCAACCTAAAGCCATCATTGATGTGGCTGGCCATTTGAGAGAATTTCTTATAGACACTGGTGCAGCCTTCTCAGTCTTAACCCAAAGGATTGGAAACCTTAGCAATCATAAAGAATATGTAATAGGGTTGTCAGAAAGAAACAGGGTTGTCAGAAAGAAACAGGGGCACAGTTTTCTGGAAACTGTTTTGTGCAGTGCTAATGGTCAGTTTTTATATTTGCCTCTGTTTGTGCCTGTTTGTCCCATCCCTTTAATGGGAATAGATTTATTAACTAAGTTAGAGGCCACTGTTTCTTGAGGGGCAAAGGAACCACCCTACTTTCCAAACTGGTTTAATAGAAAGCAGAAAGGGACAGATTGAATCTGAAGCTAGGATATACCTTAGTATACCCTGGAATATGTAATATCAAGATTCCAGGCCTGGTCAAAGGTATCCAACCAATGGTTACTAAACAAGATTCTAAAAAAAAAAAAAAAAAAAAGCTTAACCATTGGGGACATCAGTCTCAGATTCCCAGGTCTAAATTGAAAAAAATCACTGAGCTGACCAAGAAGAAAAGAAAGCAGCTCGAATACCAACAGATAAAATACAGGCAGTTTTAATAGTCCCAGACTTGATAGAATAAATGCCACAACCTTGCTATACCAAGGAGATTGGGGTAAAAATAGGGGTTTAATAAGTCAAGAGAAAAGCCATAGGATTACTTGGTATGCTATGTTAAACATAATCATTTGTAATTCTTTTTTTTTTATTTTATAAATAACACCTGGTAGTTTATTAAAAAATGGAGCATACTGTAAACAATGCAGCGATGAACATTGGGGTACACGTGGCTCTTTCAGTTCTGGTTTCCTCGGTGTATATGCCCAGCAGTGGGATTGCTGGGTCATATGGCAGGTCTATTTGCAGCTTTTTAAGGAACCTCCACACTGTTTTCCATAGTGGCTGTACTAGTTTGCATTCCCACCAACAGTGTAAGAGGGTTCCCTTTTCTCCACATCCTCTCCAGCATTTACTGCTTGTAGACTTTTGGATGGCAGCCATTCTGACTGGTGTAAAGTGGTACCTCATTGTGGTTTTGATTTGCATTTCTCTGATAATGAGTGATGTTGAACATCTTTTCATGTGTTTGTTAGCCATTTTTATATCTTCTTTGGAGAAATGTCTGTTAAGTTCTTTGGCCCACTTTTTAATTGGGTTGTTTATATATGGAATTTAGAAAGACTGTAATGAGAACCCAACATGCGAGACAGCAAAAGGAACGCAGATGTATAGAATAGACTCGTGGACTTTGTGGATGAGGGTAAGGGTGGGATGATATGGGAGAAGGGCATTGAAACATGTTAATTATCATATGTCTAATCAATCGCCAGCCCAGGATTGATGCTCGGGGCTGGTGCAGCGAGATTTCCCGGGGGGGAGGGAAGAGGGAGGGGGGTTCTGGAGGGGAAGCATATGTAAACCCATGGTGATATCATGACAATGTATGGCAAAAACAATAAAAAAAAAAAGTAAAAAAAAGAAAAAAATGGAGCATACTGAACAACAAACTATCTTACATCTTTCAGGAAGGAAAAAAACACTAAATTTGAAAAGATATCACCCAGTGAATTTGGACACAACACCTCTGCTGAATTAAGAGAAACATTTATACAGTCCAGGTCTTTATTTTTACATCCATCAGGCCATGAATTCATAGGGAATGGGCTTTAACAGTTCCATTTCCATTGGTTCCTTTCCATTGGTTCTTAAGAAGTGTGCATCTCTGGGTAATTACATTAAACATGTCTTTTAAGTCTTTTGTCATTTATAGATATTTTTGTACCCTGGTGCTGGTTCAAAAGTGCTTTATCATCAAGAAGATTCATAAGAAGGCTAAGGAAACAGTTATAACAATTTCACATCAAGATGATGGCTATGTGGGGATTCCAGCCCATAAGGATTAAAACAAGGAGCTGCCCTGCCCTTGGGGCCCCTGGGTCAGGTATAAGAGACTTTTACTCCCTGATAGGCAGGGTGGATGCCCTTCCTCAGCCTTGAAGCAATTACAGAAGATGAACCATCCTCCTTCTGCTTCTCATAAGAATATGGGAGTAAAATCTCTGAGGAGGGTATTGAAACAGGAGGTAAGGAGGCAGGGTACAACTCTTGAAGGAATGACATAGCCCAAGGATACAACATAAATGGATTAAAGTCAAATGGGACCAAGATGGCAGACAAATCAATTTAGACTAGACCTTGATCCTCAGCAAGCTAAATGACACACCCAGACGTGCTGTGACAGTGCCAAGGCATGATCAAAAGACAAAAAGTGGGCGGTGGCCCAACTCCTGGAGATCTCCACCCTTCTCCAAAAGAGTTGGAATAATTCTCCCACTCATTAGCCTATGAAATTACCCAGCCCATAAAAGCTAACCACACCACACTTTGAGGCTCCCAGAGTTGCCCTCTGAGCTGGTCTAAACTCTGTCTTTGGAGTGTATTTT
The DNA here is from genome assembly GCA_007570785.1 of Antilocapra americana. Classification (NCBI taxonomy): domain Eukaryota; kingdom Metazoa; phylum Chordata; class Mammalia; order Artiodactyla; family Antilocapridae; genus Antilocapra; species Antilocapra americana. Next base: position 651,622 of record ML664227.1, read on the forward strand.
TCTAAAAAAATCCACTTCTTAGCTATCACTTTGTCTCTCATTGAATTCTTTCTGCAATGAGACATCAAGAACCTGAACTTCATTAGGTCCTCAAACCAGGTAATGTGGGTTTTGGCTGGGTTTGAGTCCCAACCAGGCAGGCTAGAGTCCCAAGCAGGGTTTTGGCCGGGTTCGAGGAGTCCCAGATACGTGGGTTAGAGTCTCAAATTGGGTTTTGGCTGGGTTCAAGTTCCAGCCATGTGGGTTCAAGTCCCAACTGAAGGTAAATGGTTTCACAGCTGTAAGTTATTTCCGTTAATATTTCTTTCACTCTGGCAGAAATTTATGGAGAGCTGTCCAAGTGTTGCACAAATTTACAGAATTGTTCAAGTGTTGCACAGCATCTGGGGAAACGATCCAAAGGCAGGAAGTCCCGTGGAGTGAGTGGGGACATGGTCAGTTCTTAGAAACAGTCTTCTGGGGGTTCACTGTAGGATCCTGCCCTGGGTGTGGTTCTTATTAATACATTGGTGTTTTTCACTTTGAGTGAGACTTGAGCCATAAACGGACTTTGGCAGTTTCAGTTGTTAATATCAGAGCCTCCACGATTGGACAGAACTTTTCAGATCTAAACTCCCATTGTTTGCTGAATAACTCGAAGGCAGGCAGCAGGGAGGCTTTGTACAGTTTTCCATACAAATGAGGCAAAAACAACTACCCTTTGTTACCAGCTGCAAACTGCAACAAAAACATCTCCGTTATCTCCCTTGGATCTACAAGTCACATTATGCCCTAATGAGGTGAAAATGTATTGAATTTCTTTGGGTAGAAATTTCTCCCAAGATTTCCCTAGTAGCTAGTTGCTTTGCTTAACTGTAGAAACATGTAAATCTTGTGGCTATTTTCTGTTATCCAATAGAGAAGATAGTGTTCACTGTAGGCTTATTCTTACCAAACCACACTGACTTTCAGATCAAACACAATTTTTTTCTGATGAATCAGCAAGGGTCAGAACTCAAAATTAAGATGTGATTGGTTATGAAGATAAAAAAGTTTAAAGTCTTTCACATCTGAGTTGTGGCATGAAAGTTCAATCTATTCTTCACATACGTCTGATATTGAAACTCAATGTAAAGTACCCAATATCAGACCATTCGTGTTTTCAAAATAAACATACATTGGCATAAACCAGAGTTTTCATTTTGAATGGGAGTCACATGACCAGCATGCCCTTTGTATCCTGTCCTTTTCTCCCCTGTGACCTGGATAGTGTTTCGATCCCCTGATGCAAACAGCCAACTCGTTGGAAAAGTCCCTGATGGTGGGAAAGATGAGGGCAGAAGGAGAAGAGGGCATCAGAGGATGAGATGGCTGGATGGCATCACCAATGTGATGGACATGAACTTGGGCAAGCTCCAGGAGATGGTGAGGGACACTGAGGCCTGGTGTGCTGCAGTCCATGGAGTTGCAAAGAGCTGGACATGACCGAGTGACTGAACAGCAACGACCTGGCTAGTAGTCATCTTTGCTGCAAACTTTGTTCTCCCAATGTCCAGTTTTACAGTACTCATCTCTTCTTATTTCCAAAGTGAACCTCTCTTCACAAGGCATTATTGAATTGTTACAGTTCAGTTTATTAGGTTTCTTCTTTTTTAGAAATTAACTTTATTATTTTTAGTTACTTACCCTTTATTGAATCTTTTTGCTTTTCACCGTTAAAAGGAATCTATAGGACGTTGTCTAAAGTTTCCAATCACTTTTAGGTATCAATAAGTAGTCATCACCTCAAACAGAGAAAAAAAGAAAGGAAAGAAAATAATAGGGAATTCCCTGGAAGTCCAGGGAACAGAGTCTTAGCCATTGTACCATCAGCAAAGTCCCTGTGTCATTTTGTTTCTGAGTTGTATAACATTTATTGATTTGTGTAATGTTGTGCTATCTTACACCCCAAGAATAACTTCCACTTGACTGTGGTTTATGATCCTCTAATATGATGTTGAATTCTGTTTGCTAGTATATATTGCTGAGGATTTTTGCATCTATGTTTATCTGGGTTAAGTGTGTACTTGTGTACTCGGTTGCATCTCGGATATTGCAATTTTCTTTTCTTTTAGTTTCCTTGTCTGTCTTTAGTCCAAGAGTAAAGTGAAGTCACTCAGTTGTGTCAGACTCTTTGCAACCCCATGAACTGTAGCCTACCAGGCTCCTCTGTCCATGGGATTTTCCAGCAAGAGTACTGGAGTGAGTTGCCATTTCCTTCTCCAGAGGATCTTCCATGCTGGCATTATACAATGAATTTGATAGGGTTTGAACTGAACTGAACTTCTTTGATCTTTTGGAAGAGTTTGGGGAGGATTGGTATTAATTCATCCTTAAATGTTTGGAAGCATTTTCCTTTAAATCCATCTGGTCCTCAACTTTTCTTCTTGGGGAGTTTTGATTACCGATTCAATCTTTTCCACTGTTGATTTTTTAAGGTTTTCTATTTCTTCATGATTCAATCTTTATAGCTTGTGTGTTTCAGGAATTTATCCATTTCTTCTGGGTTTCCTAATCCATGCATGCATACTAAGTCTCTTCAGTCGTGTCCGACTCTGTGCAATCCTATGGACTGCAGCTTGCCAGGATCCTCTGTCCATGGGATTCGCCAAGCAAGAATACTGGAGTGGGTTCTCATGCCTTACTCTGGGGGATCTTCCCAACCCAGGGATGGAACCCATGTCTCTCACATCTACCTTCACTGGAAGGCAGGTTCTTTACCACTAGCGCCAATTCATTGTCATATTATTGTTCATAGTAGTTTCTTATAATCCTTAGTATTTCTGTGATATTAATTGTAATGTCTTCTCTTTCATTTGTGCTTTTATTTATTTGAATCCTCTCTTTTCCTAGTCTAACTAAAGTTTTGTCAGTTTTTTTTATCTTTTTATAAAGATAGCTCTTAATTTCATTGATCTTTTCTACTACCTTCCTAATCTCTATTTCATTGATTTTTTTGCCCTGATCTTTGTTATTCACTTCCTTCTACTAACTTTGGGCTTAGTTTGTTCTTTTTCTGGTTCTTTAAGTCTTAATATATGTTCTATCCTGGAGAACAATCTATATGCACTTGAGAAGAAAAAAATTTTTTTTTCCTGTGTTAGGTTTGGTTTATTTGGTCTAATGTGCAGTTTCATCCAATATTTCCATATTGTTTTTCTTTATTGATGATTATCCATGGTTGAAAGTGGGATATTGAAATTTATTATTAGTATTATTATTGCCTGTGCTATGCGGCATGGGAGATCTTAGTTCCCTGTCCACAGATCAAATCTGTGCCCCCTGCTGTGGAAGTGCAGAATGCTAACCACTGGACTTCTAGGGAATTCCTATTACTGTTTTGCTGTCTAATTCTTCTTTCATATCTGTTGATATTTACATTATATATTTAGGTGTTCTGCTGTTGGCTGCATAGATATTTACAATTTCTATATGGTTAAAATTCATTGTTTTATTGAAGCATCGTGATGAGGCAGCACAGTGCAGTGACATCCAGTAACCCCTGGCAAACTTCCCAATCTGGGGCTGGTTCATCAGACAGCTTCTCTTGCTGTCTTCTCAGGGGTCACATACTGACCTTTTAGTCCTACATTACCAGAATAGGGGCTTTTTAAGCATGGAAATATCTGTCTTTCATAAGGACTAGGTTTCTATGCTCCGAAGTTGTGCTCCAGCCAACTTTGGAGCACAGAAAAACTAATGAAGGCATTAAGAAATGAGCTGGCCTCCTGTGCTTGGTGCTTTTCTGAGGAATCACTCTATAAGCTATTTGCTTTGCTGTCGTTTTTGATTTCCCATTTAAAAAAGGAACATGAAAGTGGACTAAGCAAGATTAAATTAGTTAAATATTTATTTAATAAAAGGCAGAAATGAAAATTGATCATTCTAGCAAAAAAAGGTATAAATACGCTTTAACAGAACTACTCAAAAGGGTCGAAGGAACTTGTTTAAGGTCATATGGCTAGTAAGTGACTGAGTTGGAATTGTAACAAGGTTAGCTTCCCTCCAAAGCACAAGCATTTAACCCTCACACTGCAATGCCTCTTTGTAAGTGGAGCGCTAGGAAAGTCCAGGAAAGCAGGTTTAAGTACCCTGGGCAGACAGCAACCAAGGACATAAGGACCGCCAGGGCCAGCCTTCTACGGGCAGGACTTGGACAGCCAGGAAGGGTGCTTCCTCCCTGTGCACTCGACTCTTTTGGCTGCCATCACCCGCTCTCCTCTCTCTCGGATTTCTCATCTCCGGTACCTGGGGAGTGAGGGGCCATTAAGACTTTGTCATGTCCCAAAGGGGGCCACGGCCCAGGGGTCCTGGCTGTCCCTTAGCATGCACAAGGGCCCTCAGCCTGACAGAGGCAACGCTGATATTTTAAGAAAGCCTTAGGATCTTTCTCCTGACCGTTTTTAGAATGTTTTTGCAATTTTGAGAGTTGGTGACAAGAAAATAGCTAATAATAACCATAAATAATGGACTCTATTAAAATACCATATGAAAAAACACCTGCAATGATAGGTCCTCTGAAACCACTTACTTTGTCTTCAGATTTTTCTCATGATGAGTTGAAAATAAATATTTTTAGGAAGTGTCCATATGTAAGTTTTTTTAATCTCCTCAGGAATACCATAAAATAATTTTCTTCTAAATACTTGAAGACTGTGCTAACGTTCCCTGAATCCCAAGTCCTGGATCCTCCTTATTTTGAGCTCCTCTTCATCCTGTTCAACTATGGGGAAGGGACACAGGTAAACGAATGGGAGCAACAGAAGGAATCAATAGTGTTATTATATTTACAGGTGTTGACAGATGAACACAGGAAACAGCAGCCAATCCCACCAGGATCCTGCCTGCAAGGCAGCTCGAGAGAGCCCCAGTCATTCTGACAACCATCTCAGAATGTCAGTCTTCACCCTCTCGCCCAGGAAGCAGACCACAGGGGCTCTACTTGTGGGTTCAGTCCCACCCAGCTCCAAAGGCGATTCTGTGTAAGATAAGGTGCACATTAAAAACCTTGTCCCAGCAAAAGTGACAGGAATGAGTCTTCCTGGGAAAATAGTCTATCCCAGTATTATGGTTGTGGACACCTGATTGACTTTGTATCCTATTAGCTGTTCAGATCGTCTTTTCATTATACAAACCCCAGATAGACAGAATACTTATTTCCTGCCAGATTTTTCTCTTAGACACCCTAAAGCCCCTGTCTCCCAGCCTATACAAGACAGTGTGGACATGATGGACAAGAGATGATGTTTCTTATAATTCTAAAGGCTCACTGCTGTTCTTTGGTTGCCAGTATAATTATTCATTCACTGAGTCAACAGTCATTTATTGCATGTCAAACATTGGGAATTCCTGGGCAATAGCTCAGATGATTTCCTGTTCTCATAGAGACCACTAATAATTGACAGACTCAGTTATAGTTCAGAGGGATTTCACCTGGATGCTAAACCAGCTGAACTTGTAGCTTATCCTTCACTAGAGTACTCAGAGAGGGTCTTCTGTGCTTTTATGTTGTTATATACTAATGTTCTCCAGACAATTATCTACTTCCACACATCTACTTCTACTCCATCTCTCTCACCTGGGTAAACCTCACACTGATAACCCCTTCTCAATTCCCTAAACTCTTCAGCTTCTGAAACTTCTACTTTCACTCTCTTTCAGTCCCCTGACTTGAAAGTTGTCATTGCCAGGAACTGCTTCTTTTCTAAAACCATAAACACCACGCTTCAAATCTCTGAAAACTTTCCATGTCTTGAACTTCCTAACGTTTTCCTTTCCCCTGCCATTGTTCGTGAGATCCTCTCTCCTACCACTTATTTTTGTTTGCACTTTTTATCAGCCCATTTCCTGATATCTAAGTCTTGTAGGCCACTTGAGTTGCTTTCTCATTGCAAACTCCCTGACTGTCTCCGACTCCCAACATACTGTTCTTATACAGCTCCAACTCTGAATCAGGCAGGCTGATAATCCCTCACCAACCCTCTGACTGCTGCTTGCGAGGACCTTGCAGCAGGGCATATTGATGCCGCTTAACAAATGCAAGTTTTCCGTCCAATGCTTGTCTTTACCCAGGGCCCCTTTCCTCCCAGGTGGTTATATTAGACCCTTCCCAATTTTCAGAAGCTTCCTGTCCAATCCAACCTCCCTGGCTGCTGCTAAGCAACCCATCCTCCATTTCACCCCCAAAACACTAGCAGATGTAGTATCTAGATTCTCACCTGCTATTGCTGATATTTATCTTTATTTTCACCTCAGTCACATTTTTTTCCTTTCAGAAATCTGAAAATCATCTTCTTGTAGATTTTATAATTAACTCTCATATCCATCCCCTCCCCTGGACTCCCCTTACCATCCTGTCAGTTTAGACTCTCTTCTGTACTTTCTGGACTGGTGCAGTGGTTTCTTCATGAATCTTTCTGGCTCCAGACTTTCCCCATCCCAATTCCTCCTCTACATTGCAGTCAGAAAGAATGTTTTAAAATGCGTGCTGCTGTGCTGGGCTAAGTCACTTCAGTGGTGTCCAACTCTTTGGGACTCAGTGGACTGTAGCCTGCCAGGCTCCTTTGCCCATGGGATTTTCCAGGTAAGAATTCTAGAGTGGGTTGCCATGCCCTGCTTCATTGGATCTTCCCAACCCAGGGATTGAACCTGCATCTCTTATGTCTCCTGCATTGGCAGGTGAGTTCTTTACCACTAGCACAACCTGGGGAGCCCTCTACACTGCATATGGTCCTTTATTTTTGTGTGTGTATGTCTGTGTCTCCTTAGCATAATACTCTTTCTGGCCAAAAAAGCTTCCTTTTTCTTTCTGCGTGTTCTTGACTCTGTTAATAAAATACTATAGTCTGGAGAAAACATTCATCTTTATTTTTCTCTCCTTTTCTTTCACTCAATTTTCTGTATGAATTGAGGAGAAATATATCTCAGTCTTGAAGCCTGAGCTCTCTGGTGGATTTGTCTGCCCACAGGATATACAAAGTCTTATCTCCTTGATGTGTGATCAGTAGGGCAGGTGTGACTGCTGGAGGATAAAGATATGCATAGGATCTTGGATCCCAGTTGCAACCTAATGTAGATTCCTCAACAGTAAAGCTAATATTCTGAGCCTTTTCTGAATTCTGTGTCTGTTACTGCATCATTTCGGAATCTGCAGAAGGTAGAATGTGAATAATAGGGATTTACAAAGCTATCCAGACCCTACTAATACTTTTATATCATCTAGTGTTTTTAAAATTCACCATCAGTGCCTCCTGACCACCACACAGGCTGTGATTCAGTCATTCCATAGTACTTCTTATTGCTTAAACAGGTAATGCTATTTCATTTGTCTGCATATGTATAACAAAGCTTTTCCCATTCTGATTCTCCATTCTATTTATTCTTTAATTCCTGTTCAACTGTCATCATCTCTCTGAAGTCTATTATTAGCTCCAAGTAAAGGTGACCATTTCTTCAATTGTGTTGCCAAAGTTTCTTATACTTTGCTTTCTTATAGCTGTGTTTACATGCTATTACAATTAGTTCAGTTCAGTTCAGTCACTCAGTTGTGTCCGACCCTCTGCAACCCCATGGATTGCAGCACAACAGGTTTCCCTGTCCATCACCAACTCCTGGAGCTTGCTTAAGCTCATGTCCATCGAGTCAGTGATGACATCCAATATCTCATCCTCTGTCGTCCTCTTCTCCTCCTGCCTTCAATCTTACCCAAACCCATGCTCATTGAGTCGGTGATGCCATCCAGCCATCTCATCCTCTGTTGTCCCCTTCTCCTCCTTCTCTCAATCCTTCTCAGCATCAGGGTCTTTTCCAATGAGTCAACTCTTTGCATAAGGTGGCCAAAGTATTGGAGTTTCAGCTTCAACATCAGGCCTTCCAATGAACACCCAGGACTGATCTCCTTTAGGATGGACTGGTTGGATCTCCTTGCAGTCCAAGGAACTCTCAAGAGTCTTCTCCAACACCATAGTTCAAAAGCATCAATTCTTCAGTGCTCACCTTTCTTCAACATCCAACTCTCACATCCATACATGACTACTGGAAAAACCATAGCCTTGACTAGACGGACCTTTGTTGGCAAAGTAATGTCTTTGCTTTTAAATATGCTATCTAGGTTGGTATAACTTTCCTTCCAAGGAGTAAGCATCTTTTAATTTCTTTGATATGACCCTGATGAGTCAGTTCTTCACATCAGGTGGCCAAAGTATTGGAGTTTCAGCTTCAGCATCAGTCTTTCCAATGAATATTCAGGACTGATTTCCTTCAGGATGGACCAATTTGAACATCTTGCAGTCCAAGGGACTCTCAAGAGTCTTCTCTAGCACCACAGTTTTAAAGCATCAATTCTTTGGGACTCAGCCTTCTTTATGGTCCAACTCTCACATCTGTACATGACTATTGGAAAAACCATAGCTTTAGCTATACAAACCTTTGTTGGCAAAGTGATGTCTCTGCTCTTCAATATGCTGTCTAGGTTTGTCACAGCTTTTCTTCCAAGGAGCAAGAGTCTTTTAATTTCATGGCTTCAATCAGTACCCACAGTGGCTTTGCAGCCCAAGAAAATAAAGTCTGTCACTGTTTCCACTGTTTCCCCATCTATTTGTCATGAAGTAATGGGGCCAGATGCTATGATATTAGATTTTTTTTAAACTTGAATTTCAAGCCAGCTTTTTCACTCTCCTTGTTCACCTTCATCAAGAGGCTGTTTAGTTTTTTCTTCTCACTATTATTATTATTGAAGTATAGTTGATTTACAGTGTTGTGTTAGTTTTAACTGTATAGCAAAGTGATTCAGTTATAAACACACATATATTTTCAGATTCTTTTCCCTTTTAAGTTATTACAAATATTGAACATAGCTCCCTGTGCTATACTAACTGTTCCTTCTTGACCTGCATACAAGTTTCTCAGGAGACAGGTAAGGTGGTCTGGTACTCCCACTTCAGAATTTTCCAGTGTGTTGTGATCCACACAAAGGTTTTATTGTAGTCAATGAGGCAGAAGTAATGTTTATCTGGAACTCCCTGTCCATCATATCTTAAACTTAAGAATGACCTGATTTCGTTCCAACAAGAACCTGCTTCCATTCAGTTTCCAAAGATGGGCATAATATAGGACAAGCATAGAGGAGCAGATCTATGTACGAGGCCCTCTACTTAGCACTGGAGAAGCTGGTTTGAAAGAAATAAATCAAGCCCTATGTGCAAAGATTGGCACCTTGACTCTGGAGTGCCATCCTGACTCTAGATTATGGTGACTTCAAGGGCAACTTTGGAATTGTTCTATGATCTTTGGCCTCTATCTTTTCCAGTCACTTCCATCTGGAAGGAAAGAATTGAAATTGGCTTATTAACCCCACAAACCATACATGAGGATCAAGCATTGCTTGATCTTCTAATGTGAAATGGCCCTTAATCTTGGTACTTGCCTTTCCTTATGGGAGTTGTTTTCCTTGTTTACATAATGAGGGGACTAAAGCAGAGCTCGATGGAGCTGGGATTCCAGCAGAAACAAAGCATAGCAGCTTGGGATTTTTGTTTGTTTGTTTGTTTTCTTTTGTTTTCATCATGTTTCTGCGAATTCTAGTCACCTCTCTTCCTCTGGGACATGCTGAATTCAGCAAGTCCAGCCCTATCAGTCCTGAGCTCTGAGCCCGTTGGTTCCTGGTTGTCTGATGAAGCCTCTGCTGCAGACAGGACCTGCCTCCTTCCCTCCTCACAGCACGCTTGCAACCAGAGCTGCATATTCCTCTTCTGGGGCCTCCTTCCAGCCTTACATTTCAGTTCACTATCTTCAGCCACCTGGGACATGGCTCTGTTTTTCTTCTTGGTCTTTGGTGAGTATTTCTGCTCCTTTGGGTCCAGGCTTCAGAGTACTCTGGAACTTTGATTGGGGGAATCCTTTCCTTGCCCATCTGGTACAGATCTAGGTATCTTTCAAGGAAGGGCTCCTCCCTACTCTCCTCTTTTCTCTATATCTGGTAATTATTCTAAATCCCCAAAGCCACTTAATCTCTACTCAATTTATAATCCACTTTGATTACAGAAAACTTTCTATTTCCCTATATTCACACTATCAATTCAGTAATAATTTATACTATTGCTTTTTTACACAAATTTTCCGAAATGCACTATTTATAAACAGACAAATAAATGGACCATGGGTAACAGCAAGGAAAGGAAGTAGAACTGCAGGACAAACACCTTTCATTGATCATACTGATTCCTTTCAAATATATGTCATGTGTTTCCCCAGTTTTTCCCAGTTTCTTATTGCTCAGATTAATTTAGAGTAAATTGGGATTTTGGAATCAAAGATATCTGGATTTCAATCTTTGTTCTTTGATTTCTTAGATTTCTGAATTTTATTTTATTTTATTTTTTTTACATATAAAAATCTTAGTTTTATTTGTGATTTGACAAATGCTTTTGACAGTAATTTTATTTTATTTTTTTCTCCCTTTTATTGTTTTTGCCATAAAATGCCATGATATCACTATGGGTTTACATATGCTCCCCCTCCAGAAACCCCTCCCTCCCCCCCTCCCTCCTCCCTCCTCCCCGGGAAATCTCGATGCACCAGCCCCTAGAATCAATCCTGGGCTGGCGATTGATTAGACATATGATAATTAACATGTTTCAATGCCATTCTCCCATATCATCCCACCCTTTCCCTCATCCACAGAGTCCACGAGTCTATTCTATACATCTGCCTTCCTTTTGCTGTCTCGCATGTTGGGTTCCCGTTACCGTCTTTCTAAATTCCATATATATGCGTTAATATACTGTATTGTTGTTTTTGCTTCTGGCTTACTTCACTCTGGATAATAGGTTCCAGTTCCGTCCATATGAGTAGAATTGATTCAAATGAATTTTTTTTTTAATGCTGAGTAATATTCCGTTGTGTATATGTACCACAGCTTTCTTATCCATTTGTCAGTTGATGGGCATCTAGGTTGCTTCCATGTCCTGGCTATTGTAAACAATGCAGCGATGAACATTGGGGTACAAGTGGCTCTTTCAATTCTGGTTTCCTCGGTGTGTATGCCCAGCAGTGGGATTGCTGGGTCATATGGCAGGACTATTTGCAGCTTTTTAAGGAACCTCCATACTGTTTTCCATAGTGGCTGTACTAGTTTGCATTCCCACCAACAGTGTAGGAGAGTTCCCTTTTCCTCCACATCCTCTCCAGCATTTATTGCTTGTAGATTTTTGGATGGCAGCCATTCTGATTGGTGTAAAGTGATACCTCATTGTGGTTTTTATTTGCATTTCTCTGATAATGAGTGATGTTGAACATCTTTTCATGTGTTTGTTAGCCATTTTTATGTCTTCTTTGGAGAAATGTCTGTTAAGTTCTTTGGCCCACTTTTTGATTGGGTCATTTATTTTTCTAGAATGGAGCTGCAGGAGTTGCTTGTATATTTTTGAGATTAATTGTTTGTCCATTGCTTCATTGGCTATTATTTTCTCCCATTCTGAAGGCTGTCTTTTCACCTTGCTTATAGTTTCCTTTGTCGTGCAAAAGCTTTTAATTTTAATTAGGTCCCATTTGTTTATTCGTGTTTTTATTTCCAGTATTCTGGGAGGTGGGTCATGGAGTATCCCGCTTTGGGTTATGGCAGAGAGTGTTTTGCCTATGTTATCCTCTAGGAGTTTTATAGTTTCTGGTCTTATGCTTAGATCTTTGATCCATTTTGAGTTTATCTTTGTGTATGGTGTTAGAAAGTGATCTAGTTTCATTCTTTTACAAGTGGCTGTCCAGTTTTCCCAGCACCACTTGTTAAAGAGGTTGTCTTTTCTCCATTGTATATTCTTGCCTCCTTTGTCAAAGATAAGGTGTCCATAGATGTGTGGATTTATCTCTGGGCTTTCTATTCTGTTCCATTGATCTATATTTCTGTCTTTGTGCCAGTACCATACTGTCTTAATGACTGTGGATCTGTAGTATAGCCTAAAGTCGCTTTCTGAATTTTAAAGTTACCATATCCCTCTGAAATCTCATTCTCATCTATGAAGTAATGTTATGTTTCTCAGAGGCTTGTTAGGAGCCTTTTCAGAAGATAAAAGAGCCTGCTAGGTCTCTTCCCTAATCAATCACATCCATTTTAATTTCCTTGATGATCCAGTGTACCAGTGAAACCTACCGGTCTTCCAGGTGGGCATTTGTGTTCTATGCAGAGTGCTGGTCACATTCCTAAACACCACACACCCCTTATGTTACCTTCACCTCCTGTTGTGAAGTTACCATTGAATCTCTTAGGCTTATCTTCAGTTGCACCTCCTTCATGAAGTCTTTCTGATCTGTGATACTCATGGTTATCAACCCCACTACAGACTTCTCAAGTCACCTTTGGGCTATATCACTTTCACACCCATTAGGCTCATCACATTCAGTTTCCTTTGCATATATACATGCTTTGTGTTCTTTATGAGACTTGTAGGGTGTTATGCATAGTATAACCTTGAATTTTAGGCAATTGCAGACAAAGTCTTTTTGAGTCTTGGAGTGGCTATATCCAAAAGACTAAGGACATGTTGTTATCAACCAATTATTTGCAAAGCAAATATTTGGAAGAAAATATTCCAGGACAAGTCAATGAAATACATGGATTTGCCTAAAAAGCCCTAGGCTGGAAGTCCAATGATATTAACTCCTTCAGAAAGAGCCTATGAGATGGGGTGGTGTTGGGGGATGATGAGTTTTGAAGTTCAAAACACTGGGTTTCAGAGACCACTGATAGTCACAGGACTCACTCCGTAGCATTTGCTGTTGTTCAGTAGCTAAGTCTTGCCTGTCTCTTTGGACCTCCTGGACTGCAGCATGTCAAACTTCCTGTCCTTCACCATCTCTCAGAATTTGCATTGGGATGGAGCCTAATGAGTAAATGAGTCTGATTATACAGAGATCTTGTAGGAAGAAACTCTGATCTTCAAAGATGCCCTGATACTTAACCCTGGAAGTTTGGAAATTAGCATAGGATTGCTTTCTGAACTCTTTTTTTGTTTGTTTGTTTTTGCCATACATTGTCATGATATCACCATGGGTTTACATATGCTTCCCCTCCGGATCCCCCCTCCCTCCTCCCTCCCCCCCGGGAAATCTCGCTGCACCAGCCCCGAGCATCAATCCTGGGCTGGCGATTGATTAGACACATGACAATTAACATGCTTCAATGCCCTTCTCCCATATCATCCCACCCTTACCCTCATCCACAAAGTCCATGAGTCTATTCTATACATCTGCGTTCCTTTTGCTGTCTCGCATGTTGGGTTCCCGTTACCGTCTTTCTAAATTCCATATATATGCGTTAATATACTGTATTGTTGTTTTTGCTTCTGGCTTACTTCACTCTGGATAATGGGCTCCAGTTTCGTCCATCTGAGTAGAATTGCTTCAGATGAATTTTTTTTTTAATGCTGAGTAATATTCCATTGTGTATATGTACCACAGCTTTCTTATCCATTTGTCAGTTGATGGGCATCTAGGTTGCTTCCATGTCCTGGCTATTGTAAACAATGCAGCGATGAACATTGGGGTACACGTGGCTCTTTCAATTCTGGTTTCCTAGGTGTATATGCCCAGCAGTGGGATTGCTGGGTCATATGGCAGTTCTATTTGCTGCTTTCTGAACTCTTAACCGGGTTCAGCAAACTACAGCCTGCCATCTAAGAATGGATATCACATTTCTAAACTGCGGAAAAAGTCAAAAGAATAATATTTTGTGACACATGAGAATGACATGAAGTCTACATTTAGTTGTTCATAAGTAAAGGTTTATTGGAGCACAGCCATGCTTATTCATTTACATGTATATGGTTGTTCTCATGTTGCTTGGACAGAGCTGATTGGTTGTCATAGAGACTATATAGCCCATGAAGCCTAAAATATTTACTATCTGGCCTGTTACATAAAAGCTTGCTGACCATTGTCTAAATGCAGTGTCAGTGAACACAGAAAAATACTGCCACGTCCCCCTGTGTGAAAGGTTGCTGCTAAGAGCCATGAATGATGCTGGGATTCTTGGCCTCTGGAGGAGAGGCATTCAACCTGGGGCCACTGATGAGGCTTGACAGCTCAGAGCTTTTTGTGTAATCGAGCTTTATTAAAGTGAAAAAGAGACAGAGAAAGCTTCTGACATAGACACAGAAGGGGGCAGAAAGAGTATCCCCTTGATAGTTCTTAACAAGGAGTTATATACCTATTGGCAAGCTGCTAACTAGAGAAAAGAAAATGCCTCAAAACCGAGAGTGACACCAGGCCCCTCACCCACAGCATGCCTTTTGAGATAGCATTAACACAAGATGAGTCATCCCGGGCCATAGAACAATTGACATTAATCTTGAAGAAAGGCAGATTTCCAAGGAAATACATAGTTTCATTAACATAGCTTAAGAGGACACTTCCATGAGTAAAACATACTGACGCGTTGAGCCATTATGGGTTCCGAGAGTCTTAGGCGGACCAACTTGAAGAAAGGTAACTAAGGTAAATACATTAACATAGCTTAAGAAAAACATTTCCATAAGAAAAATGCATTGGTTAGCTCAAGGTTTGAGAAAAGTTAACTTCAGGTGGAACAAGGTGTTGTCATGGCAGCACAGAATTTTAAAAGAACCTTCCTTTTAATTTTGTATAGAGAAGGAAAAAAACAAACCGCTTGACGCTTGCAGTTTGCTTCCTCCACTTGGGGACCCCTAGCTTTTCTGCCTGTTACCCTCTCATATGCCTTTCAAGACATCTTTATCCTCCCCAACCAGTGCATCTGTTGTGGAATCAGGAGTCGCAAAATACACCTCGGAAGACACTTGAGACAGTGGAGTACAGTTTATTCCACCAGCGGGTCCAAGGGGAATCAGTTCCCAACAAGGACCTCATGTCTCTAAGAGGCCCTGTTTTATACCCCCCGCTATGTGACTGGTTACATGTCAGCAACCTCTTTGTTGTATATGACTGAGTTGGACAACAAGTAGGTGCTGGGAGAACAAACAATTCAGGTTAAAGGAGGCGGGGACAATGGCTATACATCAAGGCTGGGATATCTCCATGGTTAATCTAACAGGGGCAGCCTGACCTCAACTACAATCTCTGTTTGTCATCTGTAGGGAAGGAAGTCTCCAGGAGACCTGGTTTTCACTAGCAACGGTTTTCTCACTTTTGGGCAAGGTTCAGTCCCAGTTCATATCCAGTCTTTAAGATGGTTGACAGGCTTCAAGATGGAGTCTTTCTTGCTTCTCTCACACTGGCCCCAAAACATCTTCCCAGAAACCTCCAACATGTTTTCCTGTTGGACTCAGATGCTGCATCAACACACTTCTAATTTAGGTTGTAATCACCAATCAATCTAATAGATTAAAATAGAAAATCAAATCTATCCATGCCTGGGGTAAAGCCAACATCAGCTGGAAAGGGAATGTGATAGGTCTGGTTAGCCATGGTAGAATGGGTCTTTTTGGCTCTTGGTCAGTGTTCATATGTTTTTTTAGGCTGGTCATTTTAGAAGAAGAAGGAGGAGAAGGAGAAGGTCCCAACAAGGACTAACCTTGGAGGCTGTGTATGTGCCTCTCCGTCCCAGAAAGCTTTCTAGAGAGTAGTGTTTTTGAACAAAGCCTTGGCAGTTAACTACTTGATCTCATTCACTTCTCTCTCTCTTTCTCTCTTTTTTATTTGCTCAGCCTTTTGCACCGGACCTGGATTTTCAGGTAAGATTTTCTGGGGTCCTAAGAGGGTGGACTTTCAGCCCTGAAGAGTGGAAATTTTGATTTCCTAGCGCCAGGGAGAGAGGCTGTGGTTCAAAAGAGCCCCAGTAGTTTTTTTTTCCTGGTTCCCCAACCCACCTACTCAGTCTTATATGGGTAGATTTCCACTTCCAAAACTTAGAGAAAATTCGAGTGTTTTATACTGCAAAGGGATTCCTCTCCATTTGGCCTGAGTGATCCAAGATTCTAGCCCAGATCTAGCTCCATCATCTAACAAAGCAGATGGCTTTGTTTCAGGCTCAGAAGGCACCTCACCTCCTGGGAAATAAACTTTCTTTTGCCCTTCTATATTCTACTACTTCCTGGTCCCTCTGCCAACTTTAATGTTATCACTGAACTAGAAATGAGGTGTACAGCCTCTGTGCACCTCATGGTTTCATCAGCAGAGCGCAGGCTGGATTTCAGTGGCCAATGGCCACTTCTGCAAGGAGTCTTTCAGCAGAGCATAAACGGTTCAACTGAGGAGAGAATGGGGTAGCACAAAGAGAATTAGTCTGTGGAGAAGGAAGCCTCTGATGGTCCAAAAATCAAGGGGATTGGTTGAGGATTATGAGTTTCTTGGACATTGTCTCTTCAGCCTATTCTTTCTCTTGATAGTAGAGGCTTTACAAGAGAGGGGCAGCTGCAAACTCTGCTGTGAATGTAAAGGATCTTACACCCTCCTGCATCAATTTGCTTCTTTAGAGAACTGCTGCTTCTGGGTCCCAGTCCAATACTCAGATGATCTGGTTTTTCTTCTTTGGCCTCTAGGGTTATGCCTTACTGCAAGTGCCAGGAGACAGCTACTCTCTTTGTACCCAGGGAGGGAAGACCCCCCCCCTGGGTCCCTGTCTCTCAAGCCCTCAGCTAATAAAGCAGGCTAAAACACTGTCTAGGACAACAACTGCCCTGATGAGCTCCTTTGTTCTTCTCTCTAGCTTCTAAATCTTCTCAGCCCTTCTCTTCCCTTTGGCTGCATTTCTTTGATACTTATTCTCTTTCTCTCTCTTAAACATATATCTTCTCTCCTACAACATGGTCTAGTCCTCTGCTCCATAGAAAAGGAAAACTTATTTAAAACCAGAATTTGGGGGTTTCCCTGGTGGTACAGCAGTTAAGACTCCATGCTTCCAATGCACAGTGGTGGATTTGATCCCTGGTTGAGGAACTAAGATCCCACATGCCATGTGGCATGGCCAAATAAAAAATAAACCCAGACTTTTATAACTCAAAATAAAATAAAATAGCCTGTGCATGATCCTGATACCAAATATTTGCTAGAGCATACAGTAATGCCTATCCAAACTCTAATCTTAGTTACAATGATCCAGAAGTTATTTCTAGATGACTTTTCTTGAATTATATATACATACCTTAAACTTTAGAGTGCAACAATGGGAACTTTTCTTAGTTTTTTACAGTGCTATTTTAATTTGTGTCTCTAACCTCCATTCCTCATGTCATTTCCCTCAAGAAATTACAGAAGAAGAGGTGAGAAACAAGATCAAATGAATAAACCAAATACAAATTTCTCAATGCAGTTTAAAATCAACCAGGTCAGATGTCTTTCCCCCAACTACCTCTTCTGGGCTTGATGCCAAGTTCTGGGGAGTTTGTGCAAAGTTGAGACAAAGTAGGCAGCAGAAATTTGGGTCCTGAGAAATTTCATTTCATTCATAAGCTATCTGAGTTGTTCCATGTAGCCCATGTTGTCATATGCTATTAATAGTCTGATGGACCACAGGCCAGATGTTGTCCCTCCAGGTACAACAGATCTCTCCCTGGAGGCCTGGAAAACTTTGATCTTATTTATCACTATATCTCTGGGGCTGAGAGGACTTGATGGGATTGCTTCAAGCCTATTAAATATAATCTTGAGGACAGCAATGCTAACTATCTTGATCATCACTGTTCTCTGTGTTCATAAAACAGTACTTGGAATATAGTATCCAGAAGTTTGTTTCCTGATAGGCTTTTCTGTTGTCTCGCTACACAGTCCTCTATATTCCATGTCTAAGTCTTGGTTTCCTCAGAGCTTATCTGGAGACTCTGTGAAGCCTATCTCCCATTCCCAACACATAGAATCTTCTTAACCCAGTTTTAAGGCTCTGAGACTTTGAGGCTCTGACTCTTCCCTTACACAGCACTCTCTGTATTTCTTCTGAGCTAGGTTCTTGGACATGGGAAAATGTCATGGGAAGTATCAAGAATGGTTGGGAGTGGATCACTGATATTGAGAGAGAGAGTCAGGTTGTTCAACCCAAATTATATCTAGACATCTCCATGCTCTCAGTGCAGGGGAAATAGGTTCAATCTCTGGTCAAAGAACCACAATCCCACAGAGGCTAGAATGAAAACCACATTACAGAAAGTTAATCAGGATGAAAAATCACAAGGTTATGTCCCAGATTAAGGGACAAGATAAAGCCCCAGAAAAATAACTAAATGAAGTAGAGATAGGCAACCTTCCAGAAAAAGAATTCAGAATAATGATAATGAGGATAATGAGAGTAAAGATCATAGGATCTCAGAAATAGAATGGAGAAGATGTAAGAAATGTTTACCAAAGACCTGTAAGAACTAAAATACAGACAGAGATGAACAATACACTAGAAGGAATCAATAACAGAATAACTGAGGCAGAAGAAGAGATAAGTGACCTGGAGGACAGAATGGTGAAAATCAGTGCCATAGGAAAGAATATAGCAAAAAGAATGAAAACTATGAAGACCAGACTAGGAGGCCTCTGGGACAACATTAAGCACAGCAGCATTTGCATTATAGGGGTCCCAGAAGGAGAAGAGAGAGAGAAAGAACCCAAGAAAATATTTGATTAATAGATGAAAATTTCCCTAACATGGAAAAGAAACAGTTAAACAAGTCCAGGAAGTGCCGAGTCCCAGGAAAGATAAATTCAAGGAGGAACACAATAAGTTACACACGTGGTAATCTAACTGACGAAAGTTAAAGACAAAGATAAAATATTAAAAGCAACAAGGGAAAAATGACAAATAACATATAAGGAAACTCCCATAAAGTTATAAGCTGATTTCTTGACAGAAACTCTACAAGCCAGAAGACAATGGTATGATATATTAAAAATGAAGAAAGAAAAACCTGCAATGAAGAATACTTTACCCAGCAAGACTCTCATTCAGATTTGATGGAGAAATCAAAAGCTTTCCAAACAAGCAAAAGTTAAAAGAATTCAGCACCACCAAACCAGCTTTATAACAAATACTAAACACCCTCTTCCAACAACACAAGAGAAGACTCTACACATGGACATCACCAAATGGTCAACACTGAAATCAGATTGATTATATTCTTTGCAGCCAAAGATGGAGAAGCTCTATACAGTCAGCAAAAATAAGACCAGGAGGTAACTGTGGCTTGGATCATGAACTTCTTATTGCCAAATTCAGACTGAAATTGAAGAAATTGGAGAAAACCACTAGATCATTCAGGTATGAACTAAATCAAATCCCTTATGACTATACAGTGAAAGTGAGAAATAGATTTGAGGGACTAGATCTGATAGACAGAGTGCCTGATGAACTATGGATGGAGATTCATGGCATTGTACAGTAGACAGGAATCAAGGCCATCCCCAAGAAAAAGAAATGCAAAAAAGCAAAATGGCTATCTGAGGAGGCCTTACAAATAGCTGTGAAAAGGAGGGAAGTGAAAAGCAAAAGAGAAAAGGAAAGATATACCTATATGAATGCAGCGTTCCAAGGAATAGCAGGGAGAGGTAAGAAAGCCTTCCTCAGAGATAAGAAAGCCCTCCTCAGTGATCAATGCAAAGAAATAGAGGAAAACAACAGAATGGGAAAGACTAGAGATCTCTTCAAGAAAACTAGAGATACCAAGGGAATATTTCATGCAAAGATGGGTTCAATGAAGGACAGAAATGGTAGGGACCTAACAGAAGCAGAAGATATTAAGAAGAGGTGGCAAGAATATGCAGAAGAATTGTACAAAAAAAAATCTTCATGACCCAGATAATCACGATGGTGTGATCACTCACCTAGGGCCATACATCCAGGAATGTGATGTCAAGTGGGCCTTAGGAAGCATCACTACGAACAAAGCTAGTGGAGGTGATGAAATTCTAGTTGAGCTATTTCAAATCCTGAAAGATGATGCTGTGAAAGTGCTGCACTCAATTTGCCAGCAAATTTGAAAAAGTCAACAATGGCCACAGGACTGGAAAAGGTCAGTTTTCATTCCAATCCCAAAGAAAGGCAATGCCAAAGAATGTTCAAATTACCGCATAATTGCACTCATCTCACACGCTAGTAAAGCAATGCTCAAAATTCTCCAAGCCAGGCTTCAGCAATATGTGAACCGTGAACTTCCAGATGTTCAAGCTGGTTTTAGAAAAGGCAGAAGAACCAGAGATCAAATTGCCAACATCTGCTGGATCATCGAAAAAGCAAGAGAGTTCTAGAAAAACATCTATTTCTGCTTTATTGACTATGCCAAATCCTTTGACTGTGTGGATCACAACAAACTGTGGAAAATTCTGAAAGAGATGGGAATACCAGACCACCTGACTTGCCTCTTGAGAAATCTGTATGCAGGTCAGGAAGCAACAGTTAAAACTGAACATGGAACAACAGACTGGTTCCAAACAGGAAAAGGGATACGTCAAGGCTGTATATTGTCACCCAGCTTATTTAACTTATATGCAGAGTACATCATGAGAAACGCTGAGCTGGAGGAAGCACAAGCTGGAATCAAGAATGCTGGGAGAAATATCAATAACCTCAGATATGCAGGTGACACTACCTCTATGGCAGAAAGTGAAGAGGAACTAAAGAGCCTCTTGATGAATGTGAAAGAGGAGAGTAAAAAAGTTGGCTTAAAGCTCAACATTCAGAAAACTAAGATCATGGCATCCGTTCCCATCACTTCACGGCAGATAGATGGGGAACCATTGGAAACAGTGACTAACTTTATTCTGGGGGGCTCCAAAATCACTGCAAATAGTGATTGCAGCCATGAAATTAAAAGACATTTACCTCTTGGAAGGAAAGTTATGACCAACCAAGACAGCATATTAAAAAGCAGAGACATTACTTTGTCATCAAAGGTCCATCTAGTCAAGGCTATGGTTTTTCCAGTGGTTATGTATGGATGTGAGAGTTGGACTATAAAGAAAGCTGAGTGCCGAAGAATTGATGCTTTTGAACTGTGGAGTTGCAGAAGACTCTTGAGAGTCCCTTGGACTGCAAGGAGATCCATACAGTCCATCCTAAAGGAGATCAGTCCTGGGTGTTCATTGGAAGGCCTGATGTTGAAGCTGAAACTCCAATACTTTGGCCACCTGATGTGAAAAGCTGACTCATTGGACAACACCCTGATGCTGGGAAGGATTGAGAGCAGGAGGAGAAGGGGACAACAGAGGATGAGATGGCTGGATGGCATGATCGACTCAATGGACATGGATTTGGGTGGACTCCGGGAGTTGGTGATGGATGGGGAAGCCTGGCGTGCTGCGGTTCGTGGGTCGCAAAGAGTTGAACTCGACTGAGCGACTGAACTGAACTGAAAGAAACTTCGCTAGGCAGGAAACACAAGAGAAGGAAAAGACATACACAAAATAAACCTAAAACAATTAAGAAAGTGGTAATAGGATCATTCATATTGATAATCAACTGTAAATGAATTAAATACACTGACCGGGTGGATGAGGACATGTGCATGTGTGCATGTCACAACTCTCTACTTAACTCCCCAAATTGCATGTGATTATTTTATATGGCTAGGTTAATCATGTTTCCATTATGGCTTGCAATCGTAGTTATCTTTGATTTTTTGTCTGGCTATTGATTGTGAAACTAATAAACATCTTTTATTATTATGATTATGTAACTGCTGCTGCTGCTGCTAAGTCGCTTCAGTCATGGCCGACTCTGTGCAATCCCAGAGACAGCAGCTCACCAGGCTTCCTCGTCCCTGGGATTCTCCAGGCAAGAACACTGGAGTGGGGTGCCATTGCCTTCCCTGATTATGTAACTAGTAGCTGCTTAATACCATTGACCATTTTCTGGTCAACAGAAAAATAAAAGAATTCCGTATCACTAAAACTACCATTTAATAGAAAAACCTGTAATCACTTTTTAAAATCCAGATGCATATTAGAATTATCTTGGAATTTTTTGAAAAAGACAAATGCCGAGGTACTGCTTTTTATCTCCAAAGCTCCAGATGTATTTCTAATGAGCCACCATGTTTAAAAACAACTGGATATATGATGACCTTTTACTTTTATCTAGTTTGTTTCAATTTTTCTATTTCATGTTCAGTGCTCCATGTTTTAGTTTCATTTATTTATGTTTTCCAGTTTCTCCACTTTTTTGGATGTTCTTTCTCAAGCCTTTATCAAGCATAATAGAAAAGTTTTTGTATACATATACATATATTTTGTATAATACATATATTTAGAAAACATGAATTTTTGCTTAGCTAAGAAAAATTATGACATTTTGACTCCACTTGTTTGATCTAGTATGAATAGAATGCTAGATTTCTAATTTATATTCGCTCAAAATTTTGATATAGTTCCATGTATTTTGGCATCTAGGATTACTGCTGGTAATCTAGAAAGTTTATTATCGTAGTGATTTAAAAAAAAATTGAATGAGGAGGAGACCAAGGTCCTGTCATGGAAGATGCAGCTACGCCTGGGGGCACCCAGGGAGTCACAGAAAACCAAGGAGTTCTGTCGGCGGCAGATCGGGGAGGAGCCCTGGTGGAGCTCACCACGACCCCCGGCGGCCTGGCCCTGGTGAGCCCCTACCACGCCCACCGGGCCGGGGACCCTTTAGACCTCGTGGCGCTCGCAGAACAGGTACAGAAGGCTAATGAATTCATCAGAGCAAATGCCACCAACAAGCTGACAGTCATAGCTGAGCAAATCGAACATTTGCAAGAACAAGCCAGGAAGGTGTTGGAGGATGCTCGCAGAGATGCTGACTTGCACCACGTAGCTTGTAACATAGTGAAAAAACCTGGCAACATTTACTACCTTTATAAACGGGAGAGTGGTCAGCAGTATTTTTCCATTATTTCTCCAGAGGAATGGGGGACGAGTCATCCACATGACTTCCTTGGTGCCTACAAACTACAGCACGACCTGTCCTGGAGTCCGTATGAGGACATGGAGAAGCAGGATGCTAAAATCAGTGTTGTGAACAAGTTGCTAAACCAGCCAGTGGCTCTGCCTCCAAGCACTGAACCCAGCTTCCAGGGGTACAGGTCCACTGAGAGTGGACTCTGACAAAGGCTGTCAGAACATGGACCTGTCACCTTCTCGTTGCCCCAGCCTCTGCCATGGTGGGAGGTAGCAAGAGAGACGAAGGCATGTGGGTGAATCATGAACTTCTTTGAAGGTGATCCTGTGTGAATGGAAACGCTGTTGTTATTACTTTCAGGTGGGATGGTAGAATCATATCAGTCTCTTTTGGGGTCCTCTCTGTGTCACACATACCCAGCCGGTCAGTTTCAGAGGACCAGCCAGTGTGTACTTTCCTTCTCCTTTATCTCCATCTGTTTTCTCATGAGTTAGAGCATTAAAGAAGGAAAGTTTTCTTTTTCCTGAAAAAAAAAAAATTGAATGAGACTGGAAAGTTCTAACCCAATTCTGAGAATATAAAGGAATACTATGTTGTAAAAAAAACCAGACAAACAGGGAATTAACTTGTGATACAGTATTATTAATTAACATCCAGATTTTGTTCAAATTTCACACAAAAATGTGGCTATGTATGCTATACTTTATTTGGCTGGAAGGTGATTACAAGACAAACTAAAATGTTATGCCACACATTTATTGATATGATCATTATAGCACTGTGCATCTTAATTCCTGTTAGAAAATATGCTTCTGAAATTATCATATGAAGCACTTGCTTGTACCAAATCCAAAGGTAGGGATATTAAGCCTGTTTTTCCCAGTTTCACCAAGGACCAAATAAACATACAGTTTAAATATTAAGAATAATAAAAGAGTGTAGCAGAACCAGAATTCAGAGATGGAGTCGTGGAGCTCCTCTTCCTCGTCTTCGCTTTTGACCCCTACTCTCTCACCCTTCAATTCGCCACATCCTGAAAATGGTAGACGCATCCCAAGAGGACTGCGTGCACGCCCGCGTACTCTCTGGGCCACTCCTAATCTCCAGCCAAATCTCCTTTCCTTGCAGAGTCTTCTCCCAGGGTGCGCCTGGTGAACGGCCCCCATCGCTGTGAAGGGCGGGTGGAAGTGGAACGGGACGGCGAGTGGGGCACCGTGTGCGACGACGGCTGGGGCATGAGCGACGTGGAGGTGGTGTGCCGGGAGCTGCGCTGCGGCGCAGCCAAGCGGACGCCCGCCGGTATTTTATATAAGCCACTGGCAGATGAAAACCAAAAAATCCTCTTCCAAGAAGTCAACTGCAGTGGGAAGGAAGATACATTGAGTCAATGTGATGTACTGGAAGACGTCTACGACTGCTCCCACAGCGAGGATGCAGGGGCGACATGCGAGAGTGAGTATGGCCGGGCTCCGGGACTACATGCCAACTGCCCGTGCCCGTACGACCACTCCTGGTCCTCTTTATCTTTATTCTCCACCGTGAGCTAATGGCTAACTGATTCCTTGCCCTTCACCTCTCACGCTTGCTCAACTGCGGGCCCTGGAGATTATAGCCTCATCTAGAATTGTTATTCCTCTTTGATTGAACAGTGGCACTAATGATAAAGAACCCGCCTGCCGATGCAGAGACTTAAGAGACGTGGGTTCAATCCCTGGGTGGGGAAGATCCCCTGGAGGAGGGCACAGCGGCCCACTCCAGTATTCTTGCCTGGAGAATTCCATGGACAGAGGAATCTGGCGGGCTACAGTCCATTGGGTCACAAAGAGTCAGACATGACTGAAGCGACTTAGCATTTACACTTGGTTGAACTAATGATCTTCTCTTAGTTTCAATCTTAGTTTTTCTTAGCTTCAGTCTATCCAAGAACCCGATTCTCTTCTTCACACACACAAGCATGCACAGATACAATAACCACTAAAGCATCTAAAGCTCAGGTGGAGTTATGGGGAAGAAATGAGCTCCCAAACTATAATGTAAGTTTGTCAAGTTCTCAAGGAGTCAATCATCTAGTTAGGTAGACAGGAGATGCTCACAGGAAACCAATACACAACAGCTGTGTATATAAATATATATTTATGCGTGAGTGCATGCTCAGTTGCTTCCGTTGTGTCCGACTCTTTGTGACCCAATGAACTGTAGCCTGCCAGTCTCCTCTGTCCATGGGATTCTCCACCAAGAATACTGGAGTGGGTTGCTGTGCCCTCCTCCAGGGGATCTTTTCTACCCAGGGATTGAACCCAGCTAGATTCTGTACCCACTGAGCCACCTGGGAAGTCTATATATATATATACATACATTCATATACAATACATATTGTATTCCTTTATTTCTCTCATGTATTTGCTTCCTATGCATTAATAATTTTCTGTGTGTCTATCTCCTTTTCCATTAGACTGTGATTTGGCTAAGGGACTAGGCTATGTTTTCTCTTTGGTACGTCACAGTTTGTTATCAGACAGTCACCAAATGTTTGGGCCCGATGCTGAGGTCTCATTCTTATTTCTGAGAAAGATTCAGAGTTAGGAGCCCCCTTATATGGGAAGGCTGTGTTCTTGCAGGGAGTAGAAGCTTAATCTTTCCTTTCCCTCAGTGCCAGAGACCGTGAGGCTGGTCGGTGGCCCTGGACGCTGCAAGGGACGCTTGGAGGTGAAGCACCAAGAGCGATGGGGTACTGTGTGCAGAGCAGGCTGGAATCTCTCAGCCGCGAAGGTGGTGTGCCGGCAACTGGGGTGTGGGAAGGCCACGCTGATCAAAAGATGCTGCAGCCAGGATACCCAGGGCCAAGGACTCATCTGGCAGAGCACTGTGTCATGCTCAGGACGGGAAGGACACCTTCACTATTGCCTTTCTGGGCTTGAGGGGAATAATAACTGCACCCATGATGAGGATACATGGGTCGAATGTGAAGGTAATGCCTATAAGTCCAGTGACTAGGT
Source organism: Antilocapra americana (assembly GCA_007570785.1). Taxonomy (NCBI): domain Eukaryota; kingdom Metazoa; phylum Chordata; class Mammalia; order Artiodactyla; family Antilocapridae; genus Antilocapra; species Antilocapra americana. The sequence goes on from ML664227.1 coordinate 677,452, forward strand.
TTATGCATGAATTTGGTTAAATGGAATTCTATTCAGCCAGTGTTTATAAAGAACTACTCTGGTAGCTCAGCTGGTAAAGAATCCGACTACAATGCAGGAAACCCTGGTTCGATTCTGGGGTCTGGAAGATCCCCTGGAGAAGGGATAGGCTACCTACTCCAGTATTCTTGGGCTTCCCTGGTGTGTCAGATGGTAAAGAATCTGCTCGCAATGTGGAAGACCCCAGCTGGATCCCTGGGTTGGGAAGATCCCCTGGAGGTGGGCAGGGCAACCCACTCCAGTATTCTTGCCTGGAGAATCCTCATGGACAGAGGAGCAGAGTCAAACAGGACTGAGTGAATAAGCACAGCACTCATGTATCAAATAACCATGGCAAAGCTCTTTAATTGTGCTGCTCATCAGTTCTCTTGTTTTTAAAATGGAGCTAATGTACTTGCCTTTGTATATGAAAATACTTTAAGCAGTATTAAGTGCTAGATAAATATAATTATTAATTAATATATTAATATAATTATATATTGAATTCTATATAATAGGGATAGGACACACAATTCCATGTACTTGTTGAAGTCTTCAATTAAAAAAAAACTGCTAGAAAGGCATTCATAAATATTAGACTTTTATAAAATAGATGGGAAAGTAAAAGGTCTTAGTTAAGGAAACAGACCTGGGGCACATGGATTGGAAACTTGAGCAAGGGCTGTAATCACAGAAACAGGCAGGTAGCGAGCTTCAGAAGTGTTGATGGGATTTGAATGAGGATGTAGATGATGTTTTTGTCTTCTTTCTATGCCCCACTCCATCCCCTGACCCTGCAGATCCCTTTAAATTGAGGCTGGTGAACGAAGCTAACAACTGCTCTGGGCGACTGGAGGTGCTGCACAAGGGCATATGGGGCTCTGTCTGTGATGACGGCTGGGGGATACAGGAGGAGCAGGTGGTGTGCCGACAACTGGGCTGTAGGGGGCCAAACCTTGTACCTGCCGAAGCGCGGAGAAAGTTTGTCCCTGGAGATGGGCTCATCTGGCTTGATGATGTCCATTGCAAAGGGCAGGAGCAGTCCCTGGAGCAGTGTCAGCATAGGTCCTGGGGGTATCATGACTGCAGCCACAAGGAAGATGTGGTCGTCTTCTGCTTAGGTAAGCCCTGTAGATTGAACCCATGGGGACTGGCATGGAGGGAGGTGAAGAAGCGGGCGGTGGGATGTGAACTCTGAGGGTAAGGGTTATTCTACTCGTGCTGTGCAGCTGCCCATAATAATCATCTACTTTATGTTACTTCAAGGAATTACTTGAGAATCCTAGTCATGGACAGAATGATAATAATAGCTTAAAAATCCCATACCGTGCTGTTATTGAGTGTGAGAACAAAAGAGGCTTTGAAAATTATTGAATTGACACCTTTATATTAAATCTGAATAGAGTAAGAATCAGAGAAAATAAGCAACTTTCCAAAATCATAAAAATAGTTTTCAAACGATGGAGCAGAACTAAAATGACCAGTCTTGGCTCAGCTCAGGATTAGTTGACTTAGAGGACCCCAAGCCTCAAACTGTAAGTTAAAACTGTAGAAGATGGTCCCATCTCCTTCTACCTATTATCACTACCCAGATTTTAAATTATTCTGTGGGAATAGGGCTGGAGGAGGGGGTTCTTTGTGAATATCCATGAAAGTGTCTTTTTAGAGAAGCCAGTATTCCAGCTGTAAACTGTAGACCTCCCACTATTGTTGGGCTTTCCTTGTGGCTCAGCTGGTAAAGAATCTGCCTGCAATGTGGGAGACCTGGGTTTGATCTCTGGGTTGGGAAGATACCCTGGAGAAGGGAAAGGCTACCCACTCCAGTATTCTAGCCTGGAAAATTCCATGGACGTTATAGTCCATGGGGTCGCAAAGAGTTGGACACGACTGAGCAACTTTCACTTTCACTTTGCAGGAGAGTAAAGGAAGAAATCTTGTCCCCATATGAGTCAGGAAATGCCAAGTATAGCCCTTGGGTGGCTGACTCAAGGGAGTCACAGCTCTGAAGCCCAACTTTGTAATTAGTGTGGGATGCTAGCATGCAGCATCCCTGGTTACATACTCAGGGAATTGTGGAAGAGCTGAGAGATGATAAAAAATATGAAGAGCTAGTGCCCAGAAAAGGAGGGCTTTAGTGATGGAAGACTAGTGTTTGAGTCTTGAGCCTGCCATTCTGAGGCTAGTTAATCTTAGCTAGTTAAAAAGAGACACTTGCTCCATTTCTCTCGAGGAGGTTTGTGATTGTGGAGGATGAGAAGTGTTAATCTAAGTGAATGTGGTTTGTGACTCACATGGGAGCTGGTTGAATAAGTCTAGGACACTGAACTAGATTTTTACGTGGTTCAAATCAGTGTCAGATATGTATGTGATTAGGATCTGAGAGGGTCTCCCTTTCCTATTCTGGGAACCAGTCTTCTTTCTTGGCCTCTTTGAGCTTGAATGAAATAATCCCTTCCTGACATGTCCCCATCCTTACTGTACATTCTTCTTCTCTTACAGGATAGCAGCCTGACATTTGGTGTTTGTCCTGACTCCAGCAGGGCCTGAGTGTCCTTTGCTTTCTCCTGGTCTCAGATGGCTTAGTGCCAGCACTGGGCCTGCAGGCTCAGTTACCACTCCCTCAGCCCCTCAGCAAGAATCTGAACACTCTTTGCTCTCAGAGCCAAGCACCCCATCATCTCCTGGAGATGTGAATTGTTGAATTCTCCCTTGCCAAGGAAGATGACCTCCCAGTCACATACTCCTCACTCCTGACCCTTTGACATTGATTCTGGCCTTTCCTGCTTCTTTTCAACCAGCCTGGGATCTCCAGGTCTGTTCCTTTGACCACTACAGGATATTTCTAAGACCAAACCTATGCCTGCAAAGAACATGAAAGGAAGGAGACAACAAAAGGAACATTTGAAGGGGAATATGGGTAAATAATGAGATGAAATTTGGGGGAAAGCTCTTTGAATGCTTTTTCTCAAGCCTTCAACACTTTTTGTTAACCTTCAACACTTAACATCTCACTATTCTCCTGTTGTCTGATGAAAGCAGACACATTCTTTCAAGAGCAGAACAGTATCCTGTAATCCTAGACCTTTTCATGATCCTTGGCAAAGAAATATCACACCCTCTGAATGCCCATAATAAAATATCTTTGTTGGCTATCCATATACAACTTGCCAATATGGTGTGCATTTAACAAGAAGAATCCCACAAATGTATTTTAATTTTCCCAAGGAAAAATGTATGTACCTGCAACTAGAAGGGAAAGGAAGAGATACAGAAAGAATTTGGGGGAATCCAGCGTTGTGCCTCATGCCAATAAGATAGTATCATTTTAATTTTGTCAACTCATATTTTAGGGTCTGTAAGTGTGATGCAAGACAGAATGATACTGAGGAGAGAATCATAGCTTGGTTCTAAAAACGGACAACTTCAGGCTCTGAGACTGAGTTGAGTACCTGTTATGTGTCTGCATTTATGCTTTCTAATAAAGTAGATCTCACAGTCTTAAGAGTTGCCTCTCTGTGTGATATGTTCTTTCTACCCAAGGGGAAAGCAGGTGTGTCAGTTTTACAGGGATGGCCTTTTAGGTACCATTAGGTAGAAGAGAACCTGCTGGCAGGTTCTGGGGATCATCACAAAACAGAATGGAAGGTACAGAGATTTCCCGTACACCTTTTGCCCTCACACATGCATAACTTTCCCCATTCTCTGCATTCCTAATAGAGTAGTATATTTATTAAAAACAGTGAACCTACAGTGAAATATCATTATCACCTAAATTCCATAATTTGCATCAAGATTCACTTTTGATGTTGTTCTATGGGTTTGGGTAGATTTATAAACATGTATTTCACAATATAGTATCATACAGAACAGTTTCACTACCTAAAAATCCTCATTTACTCCTCACTCTCTTCCCACCCCTAGCAACCACAGATCCTTTTACTGAAAAGCTTCAACTTTTCCAGAAAGTCATATCATTGGAATTGTGCAGTATATATGCTTCTCAGATTGATTTCTTTCACTTAGAGGTATCTATTTATGTTTCTTGACAGCACGTTTCTTTTTAGTACTAATATTCCGTTGCCTGCATATGCCACTTTTTTGTATCCATTTACCTACTGAATCCCATGTTGGTGCTTCCAAGTTTTGACAATCGTGACTAAAGCTGCTATAAACATCTGTGTGCAGATTTTTGTGTGGCCATAAGTTTTAAACTCTTTCCAGTAAGTGCTAAGGAGCATTTTACAATAATATAAGCATGATCTCTGTTTGTTTCCAATGCAAACCATTCAATGTCACAGTAATCCAATTCAATGCCCCAGTCAGTAATGGTGTAGATGCAGAAATAGAATGGTTCTATGAAGACCTACAGCACTTCTAGAACTAACATCCAAAACAGATGTCCTTTTCATCATAGGCAACTGGAATACAGAAATAGGAAGTCAAGAGATACCTGGAGTAACAGGCAAATTCGGTGTTGGAGTACGAAATTGAGCAGGGCAAAGGCTAACAGAGTTTTGCCAAGAGAACTCACTGGTCACAGCAAACACCCTCTTCCAACACAAGAGAAGATTCTACACATCACCAGATGGTTAATATCAAAATCAGATCTATCATATTCTTTGCAGCCAAAGATGGAGAAGCTCTATACAGTCAGCGAAAACAAGACTGGGAGCTAAGTGTGGCTCACATCATGAACTCCTTATTGCCAAATTCAGACTTAAATTGAAGAAAGAAGGGGAAACCACTAGATCATTCAGATATGACCTAAATCAAATCCCTTATGATTATATGGTGGAAGTGACAAACAGATTCAAGGAATTAGATCTGATAGACAGAGTGCCTGAAGAACTATGGACAGAAGTTCATGACAAGGTACAGGAAGCAATGATCAAGACCATCCCTAAGAAAAAGAAATGCAGAAAGGCAAAATGGTTGTCTGAGGAGGCCTTACAAATAGTAAGAAAAGAAAAGAAGTGAAAGACAAAGGAGAAAAGGAAAGATATACCTATTTGAATGCAGACTTCCAAAGAAGAGCAAGAAGAGATAAGAAAGCCTTCCTCAGTGATCGATGCAAAGAAATAGAGGAAAAAAACAGAATGGGAAAGACTAGAGATCTCTTCAAGAAAATTAGAGATATCAAGGGAACATATTATGCAAAGATAGGCATAATAAAGGATAGAAATGGTATGGACCTAACAGAAGCAGAAGAGAAGGTGGCAACAATACACAGAAGAACTATACAAAAAGTGTCTTCATGACCCAGATAACCATGATGGTGTAATAATTGGACTAGAGCCAGTCATCCTAGAATGTGAAGTCAAGTGGGCCTTGGGAAGCATCACTACAAACAAAGCTAGTGGAGGTGATAGAATTCCAGCTGAGCTATTTCAAATCCTAAAAGATGATGGTATTAAAGTGCTGTGCTCAATATGCCAGCAAATTTGGAAAAATCAACAGTGGCCACAGGACTGGAAAAGATCAGCTTTCATTCCAATCCCAAAGAAGAGCAATGCCAAGAATGTTCAAGAATTGTACTGCACAATTGGGCTCATCTCACATGCTAGCAAAGTAATGCTCAAAATGCTCCAAACCAGGCTTCAACAATATGTGAACCATGAACTTCCAGATGTTCAAGCTGGATTTAGAAATGAGAGAGGAGCCAGAGATCAAATTGTCAACATCCATTGGATCATAGAAAGAGCAAGAGAATTCCAGAAAAACGTCTACTTCTGCTTTATTGATTATTCCAAAGCCTTTGACTGTGCAGATCACAACAAACTGTGGAAAATTCTTTAAGAGATGGGAATACCAAACCACCTTATCTGTCTTCTGAGAAATGTGTATGCAGATCACGAAGCAGCAGTTAGAACTGGGCAAGGAACAACAGACTGGTTCCAAATAGGAGAAGGAGTACGTCAAGACTATATATTGTCACCCTGCTTATTTAACTTCTATGCAGAGTACATCATGTGAAATGCCAGGCTGGATGAAGCACAAGTGGGAATCAAGATTGTCAGGAGAAATATCAATGACCTTTGATACACAGATGATACCACCCTTATGGCAATAAGTGAAGAGGAACTAAAGAGCTTCTTGATGAAAGTGAAAGAGGAGAGTGAAAAAGCTGACTTGAAACTCAACATTCAAAAAATGAAGATCATGACATCTGGTTCCATCACTTCATGGCAAATAGAAGGGGAAATAATGGACACAGTGACAAACTTTATTTCCTTGGACTCCAAAATCACTGAAGATGGTAATTGCATCTGGAATTAAAAGACACTTGCTCCTTGGGAGTAAAGCTATGACCCACCTAGAAAGCATATTAAAAAGCAAAGACGTTACTTTGCCAACAAAGGTCTGTCTAGTCAGAGATATGATTTTTCTAG
>ML664227.1:688858-724732 GCA_007570785.1 Antilocapra americana
TTGAGGATAATGTTTGCTGTGGGTTTGTCATATATAGCTTTTATTATTGAAGAAGACTCTTGAGAGTCTCTTGGACTGCAGGGAGGTTCAACCAGTCCATCCTAAAGGAAATCAGTCCTGAATATTTATTGGAAGTACTGAAGCTGAAGCTGAAACTCCAATACTTTGGCCACCTGATGCAAAGAATTGACTCCTTGAAAAAGACCCTGATGCTGGGCAAGATTGAAGGCAGGAGGAGGAGAAGGGGATGACAGAAGATGAGGTGGTTGGATGGCATCACAGACTCGATGGACATGACAAAGCTCCACAAGTTGGTGGATGGATGGATACATGAGAAAGCTCCACAAGTTGGTGATGAACAAGGAAGCCTGACGTGCTGCAGCCCATGGGGTCACAGAGTCTGACACGACTGAGTGACTGAACTGAACTGAAGCATGCCATCCTAACTGCAGTTGACTGGTACCCAAAGTAGGCTTATGTCCAAGCTGGATCAATCAACACTCCCTAGGAGAAATGAACTCTGATGAAAAGGAGATTGTTTCTCCAAGTAACTGGACTTGTAACAAATTAACCAAGGAGCTGTGGATGGTCATTTTTCCTATACATCAGAGAATGAGAGGAAATCCTTGCACAGAGAAATGAGTGAACCAGATGCCAGAGAGGAATATAGATGAGAGACACAGAACAACATTTTAAATTTCTGGCTCTTATCTCTTCCTGGACTTCAACTGCATTCCTAGTCTTGAGATCTGTGACAAACTGTTTTAGATTTCTAACATATGTGTATTATAGATATATATGATGATTTGTATTATATATTATAACATACGTATAATATATATTAAAATTTTATTGAATTATCTCATTGGTTTTTATACTTCTAACCAAAATAACCCTAACCAATTTTCCTGTTTTAACTAAATAAAGTGGTAATTTACCTGTCTTGTATAAGTTTAGTCAGATAAGCCCATTTATCAGTAATGAATCAATTCTCACTACATTTATAAAGTCAAGCTTATGGATCTAGAAAATGAGGGCCAAGATCATAACAGAGGCACCACTACAATGTCTTACCTTTGAGTGGTTCTGGCTGGCTGGCTGATCAGTCAACTTGTTTAAACAGGGGACACTTGTAGCTCATGCCTTCCTTTTCAAAACACAGATGAACTGAGGTGTTGCCATCAAGATGGCAACATGGATCATTCCAGACTTCAGCCCTCATAAGAAGACCAAAGTGCAACTATCCACAGATAAGATTTAATTATGAAAATCCCAGAACCTGGGAGTGAGACTGAAGAAGAACTGCTTGGGCCACAGAGACTGAGAGGGACTGCATTAGATGGCTACAAGGAATCGTTTCATTTTGCATCACCCCTCCCCTAGGCTGCCACAGTCCAACATTGAAAGGGTTCCCCTGTGCCTGTGGCTTGTCCAATAGGAAAAGAGATCCAAGGGGAATACCCAGCTCCCCAGCATTGCAAGATGCCTTGCAGGAGTTCCACTTGACTATGAGATTCACTTAGATCTTCAGTATTTTTTCATCGGGACTGCTCAGTAATCTATTCAGTGGGAGAAGTCACCTAGACCTTCAGCAGTCAATAAGATGGAACCACAATTTGATTTGAATTCATGAAGATATTCCTGATTCAGGATCTAGAGCCAAAATGCTCCTCCAAGATGCTTGGGAAACCAAATAATGTCATTTTTACCCTGCCCGAACCTATGCTTTCCTCTTTTCGAGTTTCTTTTCTTCTCCTCTGAGGTGATGGCATTATCTCTTGGGGCTTAACACATGATGATGGGATAAGTGTGTCTAAGTGTGCCCAAGTCCGGGTGTTGTCTATAGACTGGTTGTGGGCAGAGTTAGGATGTACCTTCTTGTTGAGGGCCCTGGTCCAGGGCCGTGTTCACTGCACTGGTCTGTGACCTGCTACAAACCAGGTTGCACAGCAGGAGGTGAGCAGTGGGTGAGCAAGCAAAGCTTCATCTGTATTTATAGCCATTCCCCATCACTTGCATTACTTCCTGAGCCTCACCTCCTGTCAGATCATGGGCTGCATTAGATTCTCATAGGAGCACAAACCCTATTGTGAACTGCAACTGTGAGGGATCTGGGCTGAGATCCCTTTTGAGAATCTAATGCCTGATGACGTGAGGTGGAGCTGAGGCAGTGATGCTAACACTGGAGAGCAGCCACAAATATAGCTTATCATTAGCAGAGAGATTTGATTGCACAGAGACCACACTAAATCAATTGCTTGCAGACTCATATCAAACCCCTACCAGTGAGTGGCAAGTGACAACTGAGCTGCGTCTGGTAGCAGGCATTATAGTGGAAGTGAGTTGATGTACTTGATTTGTACAGCTGCATCTGGTGGCAGGCTTTAAGTCTGAATCCAACACTTTTTTTAGTCCATGTGTGGCCCACTTATTATTTCATTTGCCACTTCCACCCGTGTCTCTTTCCCTCACTCTGCACTTGGTTCAGTCATAGGTTTGGTAAGCCCACAAGCTAACCCTAGCCAAAATGAGTGAAAAATGAATGTCACTGGAGGGTCTCTCTGGAAAGGGGGAAAGACCCAATGATGAGACAGCAGAAGACTCTATGACTGCCAACAAAAAGAAAGTTGCATTTAAAAGAAAATGCCAAGAGTCCTACTTAAATTATGGGTTCATTGTAACAGGTAATTCACATTCTCCAAGCTCACTTTGTGTAATAGGTGATGACTGGCTGTTCAAAGAAGCCATAAAATGTTCAAAACTGCTTCACTACATGGAGACCTAGCACTCTGCCTTAAAAGACAAGTCTTTGGAGTTTTTCAAAAGAAAAAGAAATGCGAGCGTGAAGAACATAAGTAATTATCGAAGGCCACCACTTCATCAAATGTGCCTGCACTGAGAGCATCATTCTTACTGGCTAACCACATTGCTAAAACTAAGAAATCCTTTAGTGAAGAGTTGACCCTGCCTGTTGCTAAGGATACTTATTGAGGTCTTTTAGGAGAGGCTGAAGTTCAAAAGGTGGCGTGTGTTCCTCTTTCAGCTAGCACCATAACTAGATGAACTGAAGAAATAGCAGAGGATATTGAAGCACAATTGTCAGAGAGGATTAATAAGTCACTATGGTGTGCGGTCCGGGTTGAAGGTCTACCAACATCCATAACAAGGCAACAGTGCTTGTTTCTGTGTGATATATATATGTTTCAGGAGAATGAACATGAGGATATGTTTTGTGCACTTTCGTTGCCAACCAACACCACAGCTGCAGAACTATTTAAGTCTTGGAATGATTCCATATCAGGAAAACTGCACTGGTCATTTTGCGTCGGTATATGCATCAACAGAGCAGCTACCGTGGCTTCCCGGTCTCACCACTCAGATCAAAGAGGTCACCTTTGAATGTGAGTCTATACACTGTCATGCATAGAGAAAATCTGGCTAGCTGAAAAATGTCACCTGAACTTAACAACATTTTGAAGGATGCAAGTAAAATGATCAACCACATTTAAGTACACATCCTTAACCTTTGTCTGTCCATGTAGCTCTATGAGAAGACGGGCAGAGCACATACATCTTCTCTTATACACAAAAGTGAAGTGGCTTTCTAAAGGCAGATCACTGGCCAGAGGTTCTGAGTCATGTGAGCAGCTACAGAGATTTCTTTTAGAAGAGCTGTCACCACCGATAGCATATTTCAGTGACAAAGAATGGGTCACAAATCTTGCTCACTTTTGTGACACATTCAGCCTGCTCAACGATCTCCTTCTGTCACTTCAGGGGAGAACAGCAACTGTGTTCAAGTCAGCAGATAAAGTGACTGCATTCAAAGCCAAACTGGGATTATGGAGGCAATAATTGAACTTTGGGGTTTTTGTCATGTTTCAAATATTAGCAGAGATTTTGAAAGAGATTGGGCCAGGGCCTTCTTTCTCACAGCTGGTTCATGATCATCTACCTGAGCTTTTAAAACAGTTTGAGCATTACTTCCCAACCACAAAAGATCCCTGAAGTGGGGAGGAATGGCTTCGCAGCCCATTTGTGAAGAAGTCAATGGAATTGACTTGTTCCATGCTAGAAGAGGACCAGCTGCTTGAGATTGCAAATGATGGTGGCTTTAAAAATATGTTTCAGACAACTTCAACTCTCCAGTCATTCTAGATTAAAGCTAAGGTAGAATATTTTGTGAAAGTGAAGACGAAAGTCGCTCACTTGTATCTACTCTTTGTGACGCCATGGACTGTATCCTGCCAGGCTCCTCTGTCCATGTAATTCTCCAGGCCGGAATACTGGAGTGGGTAGCTGTTCCCTTCTCTGGGGGGTCTTTCCAACCCAGGAATTGAACTCAGGTCTCCACTGAGGGTGGATTCTTTACCATCTGAGTCACCAGGGGCTGCTGCTGCTTTGTCACTTTAGTCGTGTCCGACTCTGTGCAACGCTATGGACTGCAGCCTTCCAGGTGCCTCTGTCCGTGGGATTCTCTAGGCAAGAGTACTGGAATGGGTTGCCATGCCCTACTTGAGCCACCAGGGGAGACTGCTACAAAAGCAGAGAAAAACCTGCTTCCATTTCCATCTCAGTGACACAGAATGGGTCGCACATCTTGCCTACTTGTGTGACACATTCAGCCTACTCAACCAACTCCATCTGTCACTTCAGGGGGGAACACCAAAGGTGTTTTCCGCAGGGTTTTTTTTGCATTGACAGCAACCAAAATGAGATTACGGAGTAGACTGGACACAAGCAGCACACTTCAGGTGTCTCCTATCCCTCCCCAGACGGGACCATTTAGTTCCAGGAAAACAAGTTCAAGCTTCCCACTGATTCTGCATTATCTTGAGTTGTAATGAAATATAATGATATATTTCATTATATATCACAATGTACTACTAATAAAAATAAAGTGTACAATAAATCCAATGCACTTGAATCATCCTGGAACCAACCCCCTCCCACAGTCCATGGAAAACTGTCTTCCACAAAACAGGTACCTGGTACCTAAATGGTCTAGGCCAGTTGTGTCCAAGAGATACATAATATAAGTCACACATATAATTTAAAATTTCTTAGTAGCTAGATCAGAAAAAGTTTTTAAAAAAGAACAGGTGGGGAAAAAAAAAGAACAGGTGGAATTAGTTTTAACAATATATTTTACTGAATTCAGTTCACCCAAAACATTACCATTTAAAAGTTAATCAATATAATAAAGAAAATTTTAAAAAAATAAATAAAAGTTAATCAATATAAAAGAATTAACCAGGTATTTTACAATCTTTTTTTCCCCCTCACTAAGCTTTCAAAATCCAATATGTAATATGTATTCACAGTGCATCTCAGTTTGGCTAACTATATCTCAAATGCTCAAAAGACATCCGCTGGTAGTTTCTACTTTGTTTGATGGCAGGTGTAGACTCTCCACTGTTTCCTCTGTACCTGTGACTATTTCACTCATCACTAGTCACACTTCACTATATTTTGTTTGTTTATATATCTCTCTTCTCTTATTATACTGTGGGTTCCTGACACTTAAGAAACATACCTTTAAAAACATTCCTGTAAATCCAGCATGCTGTATGGTTCATGGCACAGGTTGCCATTTTCAGAGATCGATAAGTAACACCCCTTTCTTACTCAAGTTTAAAAACAAACTGGAGTAGCAGGAGTCATGTAGAGGGGAATCAAACTTCAGCTTTCGCACCAATAAAAATTATCTGGAGGAAGTGGCTTCAGTTATGTGACCTCAGTGGGTTCTCTGATAACTCACTACTGTACCAGGTAGGTTTACCATCCCAGCCACAGCCAGTCTGGACAGCCATGGGCCTCTGCAAAAGGGACAGACTCCTTTTGTATGAAAGGCGGCAGATAAGAGCGTGATGAAGCCTGCTAGCTCAAAGAGAAAGCCCAGGGGGCACCAGGGGAGGCATGCTCAATTGTTCCTCCTAAATTTGTCAATCAAATATTAATAAGTCACATCTCCTTGATACTATTCTTCTTGAAGTATGAAGAGAAAATGTCTCCTTTTCATGAAAACAGAGGAATAGAGGAATAATAGTCCAGAACAGAGATCCAATAAATAAATGGGTAATATTAATTTGAAGACAAAGTCAAAGTGGTAATGCCTATTTGTAGTACCTGGCCACAAATCCCTTGTGTGACTGCATTAGCTTTCACTGTGGTAATAAACCATATCAGTATCTCATGTCTTACAGCGTATACTTCTATTTCTTGCCCTGACTGAGGGTTTCCCTGATAGCTCAGTTGGTAAAGAATCCACCCGCAATATAGGAGACCCTGGTTTGATTCCTGGGTCAGGAAGATCCCCCCAGAGAAGGGAAAGGTTACCCATTCCAGTATTCTGGCCTGGAGAATTCCATGGACTGTATGGTCCACGGGGTCACAGAGTTGGACACGACTGAGTGACTTGTCCTTTCACTTTCAGACTAGCTGAAGGTGTCAGGTAGTTGGGTTTTCCTGTGCTCCTCTGCCTTCAGCAAGGTTTGACTTTGGTTATGGGCTGGATTCAGGTTTCCTCTGTCATCTCATTCTAGAAAACAGGTTGAAAGAGCAGTCAAGCCAAACCAGGCAACTACAATGAAGTATCTGGATCCTGCAAATACCTTGTACATTCAAGTCCCTTTGGCCAATGCATGTCCCATAGCCAAGCCAAAAGCCAGTGAATTAGGGACATCCACTTATCCCAAAGGATACTTGAGCAAATCACCTGACAATGAGAAAGTGAAAGTGAAGTTGCTCAGTTGTGTCCAACTCTTTGCGACCCCATGGACTATAGCCTACCAGGCTCTTCTGTCCATGGGATTTTCCAGGCAAGAGTACTGGAGTGGGTTGCCATTTCCTTCTCCAGTGAGAAAGCATATATAATTCTCTTATGGGTGGGGAGCCAATGGAGGCAGTAATTCAGTCTACTACAGTGACTTGTAACAAGTTTCTTCTCTATGGACCACATTTTCTTCATCCATAATACATAGGAATAAAATTTCCTTTTTTTTTTTTTTTTTGACTGCCTGTCTGGGCCCCATAGATCAGCCAGGTTGGTTAAAATCAACCAACACAGCTTCCCCTGCAGAAACTGGTGTTTGTTAGATATGACTCATGAGAACTGCAGACCTCTACTCTGCATGGTGGTGTGGTACTTCATTCTCTAAACGCTTGCGTTTAAGTTCAAATCACCTCTGTGCCCTCATTACTGCTCTATGGAGCAAAAGATGCTGATTTTCCAATAGAAGCATCCTTTTGTGTAAATTCTTATTCTGAAATTGGAGCCCCAGTGACAGCATTCATTTTCATATTCTTCTCCTTTCTTAGTGGTGTGCCCTTTCACCCACTGCCTCCTTAATCTGCTCGTATCCCCATTGACCTCATTAGAATCTTTGTGGGTGGGTTCATGGTTTTTCATTTTATCATAGTATTGCATAACTTAGATGTGTGTTCCACTTCTTAGTAGACATGTATGGGTTAATGTTATAAAAATAAACATGTTAGAACTTAATAAATAATGCCATTTTTAAACCCATGGAGAATAAAAGGACAGATATTTTCATCTGAAGAAAACGTGAAGGCACACATGTGAGCAGGGAAGAATTGTGAAACAGCACAGAGTAAGCAGAAACATAGCCTTATGTTCCGAGTTCAGAGGGCTTCACATTGCTCACTGACCTTCATGCCTTGTCCTGAAACTTTAAACTAGGTGAATTCATCACCACACAGGTTTTCCCAAATCAATAAAAAAAGCTGTGGCATAGCTGTCTTGTTTGTGGCAATTTCCTGGGGGCCTTTAGTCTAGTCCCAACATTGCTCCCTCCCTCCAGCTTTGACCAATTTGTTTCTTTCTTTTTCTTTTAGGCTCCTCTGTCCATGGGATTCTCCAGGCAAGAATACTGGAGTGAGGTGCCATGCCCTTCTCCAGGGGATCTTCCCAACCCAGGGATTGAACCTAGTCTCCTGCAATGCAGGCAGATTCTTTACCATCTGAGCCACCAAGGAAGCCCAAATATATACCTACTCTTTTACAAATTCATTTCTTACTTAGGTTATTATTAGAACATTTTTCTCTTTTCTTAATCTTCCTCTTTGCACTCCATACCTGGACTTGTCATTAGTGAAAAGCATCTTTCCATATCCCCTAATACCTTAGCTTCCACACATTCTTACTCCTAGATATTCAAAGATTCAAGAAATGTTGAAAATTAAGATGGCTTATTCCCTTCTAATCCACAGTCTGAGTTACATACAGGCTTGTGGAGAACTGGTAGCCCCAAGGTGCTAAAGGAAGAAATGGGAGAGATTACAAATATCCTAATTTGGGGTGAGGGGAGGAAAGTACTACAAATGCCAGGGTTAGTGATAATGGTGAACTTACCTCAAATGCCCAGAAGATAATTTGCATATGCATAGCTCCTATATTTCACTTAGAAATGTTTCCTAGTTTGTAATTTCCCATGATTTTATTTTTCAGTTGTTTCATGTCCACTTATTGGTACACTGTGAAAGTTTAAATACGAAGGCTAGTATCTTATAAATTGTTGTTCAGTTGCTCAGTCATGTCTGACTCTTTATGACTCCGTGGAGTGCAGCACAAGGCTTACCTGACCTTCACCATCTCCCAGATACTGTTTAAACTCATATCCATTGAGTCAGTGATGTCATCCAACCATCTCATCCTCTGTCATCCCCTTCTCTTTTTGCCTTCAATCTTTCCCATCATCGGGGTCTTTCCAGTGAGTCAGCTCTTCACACCAGGTGGTCAAAGTATTGGAGCTTCAGCTTCAGCATCAGTCCTTGCAGTGAATACTCAGGGTTGATTCTCTTTAGGGTTGACTGGTTTGATCTCCTTGCCCTCCAAAGGACTCTCAAGAGTCTTTTCCAGCACTATAGTTTGAAAAGGCATCAATTCTTTAGCACTCAGCCTTTCTATTGTTCAGCTCTTACATCCGTACATGACTACTGGACACTTGACAACCATGCACGCTAAGCTGCTTCAGTCATGTCTGACTCTGTGCAACCTCATGGACTATAGCCCACCAGGCTCCTATCTTCATGGGATTCTCCAGGCAAGAATACCAGAGTGGGTTGCCATACCCTTTTCCTGACCCAGGGATTGAACCCATGTCTCTTATGTCTCCTGAACTGGCAGGCAGGCTCTTTACCACTAGCATCACCAGGGAAACCAGAGCTTTGACTATATGGACTTTTGTAGGCAAAGTGATTTATAAGCTATCTTATAGTATGTTGACCCTACAAACCACTGGTCTTCCCAGGTGGCTCAGTGGTAAAGAGTTCACCTGTAATGCAGGAGATGCTGGTTCAATCCCTGGGTCAGGAAGATTCCCCTGGAGGAGGGCATGGCAACCCACTGCAGTACTCTTGCCTGAAAAACCCCATGGACAGAGGAGTCTGGCGGGCTACAGTCCATAGAATCACAAAGAGTTGGACACGACTGAGGAGTCTGAGCACGCCTGCGCAGATCACCACGCTCAATGATTGTCACACGTTACCCACAACCTGGGTGCGTGACAGCCCATGCGTCCCTGCCGTACTGACACGTGTGTGTGTAGGGTGACTACAGCTGAGGCTGCTGCGAGGCAAAAGGATGTGCTGATTAGATATGGTTGAGAAGACATGCTTATTAAAGATGCCAAACATGCCATTTGAATTTCAGCAGAACTGCTGCCTGATGAGACACCCATCAGAGTCAGAATCTGCCTTTGGGAAATTTACTTCGAGCTATCGGAGTTCTTAAAGAAGGTGCTGATGTATTAATATGCACTGTCTTCAAAATTTGGAAACAGAACCAAACTATAAACAGGAGTGTATTTAATCTTCTTGACCTCCAGAGCAGAGGAAATTGAGTGGCTCTCAGAAGACTCTCGTTCCTTCTATTTCTGTACACCTGTGCTTCCGATCATGTGACTTCTGATCCTAACTTCCTCAAACTTCTGACAAGCCACAGCCTCTTGACTCTAAGGTGAATTCTTTTTATGATGAGAGAGTACCTCCAGTTCCATGTCCACTCCTCAACCTGGTCCTCATGCTGCTGAGGCTCCTGCTGTTGATCTGTGGTGAGTAGGACAACTCAGAGAAGGGTGCTATCCCCTAGCACCCTGCCTTCTGAAGCTTTGGGGTTTCTCAGGACTGAGTTTTTGCCCAGTGATGGTCAGGTGTACTCAGATCTTTACTCCCCACTGAGAGTTCAGAGCTGGGAAGAAAATCATAGATACTGGAGAGCCAGAATTTGGAAGAAAACAGCCATTTTATTTTTTTATCTCATAGGAAATGTTCACTTTCTTTCTTTCTTTCCTCTGTTGATTCTGACTTTGTTCTTGGTGGTTTTGATAACCACAAAGATGATTCATACAACAAATTGGCCTCTTAGACCCTTTCCCTTCTTATCATCAAAGTGATTTCTCTATTTTCTTCCTTGTGTTGTGTGTTAGCCACTCAGTTCTTTGACTGTTTGCAATCCCATGGACTGTAGCCTGCTAGGCTCCTCTATCCATGGAATTCTTTCTCTGGGCAAGAATACTGGAGTGGATAATTATTCCCTTCTCCAGGGGATCTTCCTGATCCAGGGATCACCTGGGTCTCTCACATTGCAGGGAGATTCTTTACTCTCTGAGCCACCAGGGAAACCCCATCCTTCCTTGGCTTCCCCGATTTCTACCATCAAACCCCAGAACTTGTGATTACCAACAACTGTCACACTTCCAAAGTCTTTGATTTCAGTATCCACTTTCCCAACCAGTCACAGCATATTTCCAGCTCACTTTCTCTAATGCTCCATATTCAACATGCCTTCCACTCGCCAGTCTTACTTTTCCATTGTCAATTACTATACTCTGTGCCCTCACTTCTCAGAGTTCATCACTATACTCTCTTGGATACATCATCACCTCTCTTCCCATAGTGCTATTCTA
Source organism: Antilocapra americana (assembly GCA_007570785.1). Lineage (NCBI taxonomy): Eukaryota > Metazoa > Chordata > Mammalia > Artiodactyla > Antilocapridae > Antilocapra > Antilocapra americana. The sequence goes on from ML664227.1 coordinate 699,787, forward strand.
ACATTCTTTTCTGCATGCTTCACACCTGTGCCTGAGCAACTGAATGCGACTCTAAACAAAAGGCCTTTCTTTCTAAATGTAGGCCATCAATCAGGTGGCTCTCAGAGGTGCCACACAATCCTCCTATTCTTTCAGAGTCAATGCGCTTCCATTCTTGATGACCACTTCCTCTTACTCCCTCCTTTCTTCTCAAATTCTCTCTTGTTGCTCTTAATTTAGAACACTGAGCAATCAGAAGAAAATTTCTTCATCTTTCCACTGCTGTATCTATCAACCTGCCCACCTCTGTATTTACATACTGTGCCTTTTCTCCCCCTAGTATGGATTTTTTTTCCCCTCATCCTATTGAAGTCAGGACTCTCCACTTGCATTGGGCCCAGACTGCCTGGCTCTATCATCAAAACGTTTCTCCATCCTGGACTCTTCCTAAAAATATACAAATATGCTATAATACCTTCCATTTTAAAATCATGGAAATGTGACCTCCATTTGCTTCACCATTCAAGTATCCCTTTATAGTTTTCAGTGAGTTGTTATTTTTACCTGACCTCCTCCCATCCTTTCTTTTTAAAATTCATTGTTAATTTTCTTGGTAGTAAGATTCACTTTTTGATGCACTTTGATTTTTGATAAAGGTTTGAAGTCATGTGACTACCACCACAATCAAAATACAGAGCAGTTCTATCACCTAAAAAATTCCCTCAATTCCTCAATCCCTTTAGAGTCAACTCTTCCTAACCCTTGGATATTGTTAAACAGTTTTAGGTCCTTATAATTCTTCCTTATCCTTTCTTGATTCCACTTCAATCAATCTTTGCCTCTACCACTCCACTAAAACTGCTCTAATATGATCAACCACCTCTATGTTGCTTCATCCAGGATTCAATGTTTATTTCTCATTTTATTCAACATCTCAGACCATAGTTGACTATTCCAACTTCTGGAAATACTTTCCCACTTGGCTTCTTAATATTGTATTCTGTTGGTTTTCTTTCTAACTTAATACCAGATGCTTTACTGATCTCAAAATGTTTGACTTTTCCAAGAATGGCATATAGACTTTTCTCCATCCATCCTCATTTCCCCAAGTTATATACTTTAGTCATTTTATGTGCCATTTTAAACACCTTTAAATCAAGTTACTTATCCAACTTTGATCTTACTTTTGAACACCTTGCATATATTCAACTGCTATCCAACTGTCTAATATGTATTTTAATCTCAACATGCTCAAACAGATCCTTTGACTCGCATGAACCACAACCACCACCATGGAACTTAACCTATTTCTCACTACCAATCCTCCATTTTTGTAAACATCACTACCATTCTTCCTAGTATACTCCTAGATCCACTTAATTCCTCTCTTTCCTCTATACTTTATATTCAATCCACAAGTAATTCCTATTGATTCTACCTCCAAACTTATACTGAAATTTGTCCCCATCACAGCCTAACCAGTACTGCCTAACCTGGGCCATCATCCTCACTCTTCCAGACTAAACTCCCACTGATTTTCTCCCTGCTTTTCTTGCAAGTCTGTAGTTCTTTCCACAGTGGAATAGTGATTTTACAAATGGTTATCAAGTCAGAACTGTCTATGGTCCCCAATCACCTCATGAACAAAATCCAAAGCTGTGCCCCAGTCCACCAAGCCTTCTGTGTCTGGACCCTGCTTACTTCTCACACAAAAATACCCACCACTCTCCCCTCAACTAGACAGTGCCAGGTGCCCCTGCCTTCTCATTCTGCCCTGGACAAGCTCATTTCCTCTTGAGCTCTTCGAGTTTACTGTTTCTCTGCCAGGAAAGTTTTTTTTTTTTCCAAATATTCAGAAGGCCTGCTCTCTAATTTCATTTCATGTTTCTACTCAGTTGATGTCTATCTAAATAGTCAAAACCATCCCAAGATACTCTGAAACTTATTTTTCTGTTTTATTTTTCATAGAGCACTGAGCATTCTCTGAGATCATGTTGCATATTTATTTTTTTAATTGAAGGATAATTGCTTTATAAAATTTTGTTGTTTTCCTTCAAACTTCAACATTAATCAGCCCATATTTATTTTTTAATTGAACCTTTTCCACTATAATGTAAATTCCTTAATGGAAAAGATAGTCACTCAAGGTCACTCCTGCGGCCTAAGTGCAGTGGACAACGCCTGACATACAGTAAGCACTCAAAATTATTTGTTGTATGGATGAGTAAATAAAATGTAATTTTTATGCTAGCCCTCATTGATTCCCTTCTTGTATCTGAGGAGCTATTTATTCAAATAAACATTTAATCTAAAACTGTTGGCATCTCAGACTACACTAGGCTAAAATAGATAATAATAGTGAGATAAAATTTACTGAATGCTAGATGAATTCCAGACATTCTTTTAAGCATTTTGTGGATATCAACTCATTTTATCTTCATAAAACTCTGTGAGGTAGGTTTAGTATTATCTCCATTTTACAGGAAACTAAAGCACAGAGAGGTAAAGTGTTTTTTCCCAGAGTCACACAGTTCATGAGAGGAAGAGCCAGGATTATTCAAATCAACATCATCTAGCTACAAAGCCTACATTTCCCCCAGAATTTTCGATTTTTAACCATATGTTATATTATTATGGTAAATTCTTGAGAGGTAAGAGAATCTTTGGAGAAATCTGAATTCTTTCTCTGGACCTTAGCCTCTTCTGCTCTGAAGTTGTCAAACAAAAGGGCATCATGTCTTGCTTATGACCCTGTCCACTCTCCTTGCTGATGAGTCAGCAAGTCTTTAGAGCTGGGTCATCAGACTTTTGAGAGATGAGGTGAGGATGATGCGCTTGAGGATGGAAGTCACTAAGTAGTTACAGAACAAAGACACCATCTCATAATCACAGGTGAGAGAAACTATTGGAAATTTTGATCACAAAACAGAATTGTGTGTCATTTTGTAGGCAGGTGATTGAAGTGGAATAGGGGAAAAGGAACAGAGAGAAAGGAGGAAGGAAGGAGGGCAGGGAAGGGGTAGAAAAATAAAGTGATAGGGAGGAAAAAAGAGAAGGACAGAGGGAAAAAGGAGAGAGGAAGGGCACAAGGAAAGGAAGGCGAGCTGTTGGGAAAATCCTTGGGGGAGTTAAACTTTAGGTATGTTTGGGATTTGCCACCCCGTACTGACGGATCTCTGCTGAATTCTCTCCCAGCTCCACTCTGCGAATCAACTGGTGAGTCTCACTTCCTTTTCTTCTTCATAATCTGTGGGTATCTGGTTCCTTGAGCAAGAGGTCTGTGGATGGTTGTCTGGTGTCTGGTATACAGACGACAGCAGCTCCCTTGGGCCCAGATTGCTTGTGTTCGCACCATCTCTGCACGTGACATGTACATACTCAGCTGATAGAGCAGGTCTTGCTCTGATCTTCTTTAGACAGTCTTTTTCACTGGGACACCTCAGTTTAGGGAGGGTGACGCTATTTGCACAAGGAAGTCAGGGAGTGCTAAAGACTGATATTGGAAGAATCTCTGCTCTCTGCTGAAAGAGCTCCGAAGCCCCTGTGTATTCCCCAGTTGGGTGCACCACTAGCAGACTAAAGAAACTGCCAAAGTCATACCTCCACAGAGAATAACATTATAGCCAATGCTCGAGGAACATGCAAATTGTAGACTACTGCCTTCTTTCTATTTCCAGCCCTCCTCTGCAGCCAGAACTGTTGTCTCAGTGTGATTTCTCTTTCAGACTCTGGTTTATGCAAGCTTACTTCATGACTTTGCTCCCAATTCAGTCTTACTCTTACCAGGCAGGGAGGGAAGGAAATTTCCCCCCAGAAGAAATCTTCCACTAAAATATGAAGCTGAAGTTCCAATACTTTGACCACCTGATGTGAACAGCTGACTCATTGGAAAAGATCCTGATGCTGGGAAAGATTGAAGGCAGAAGCAGAAGCGGATGACAGAGGATGAGATGGTTGGATGGCATCACTGATTCAGTGGACATGAACTTGAGCAAACTCCAAGAGATAGTGAGGGACAGGGAAGCCTGGCATGCTGTAGTCCATGGGATACAAAGAGTTGGACTTGAGTTGGCGACTGAACAACAACAACAGTGTGTCGAAGACTGCTCTCTTGTGCAGGTTTAGAAGAGGTTATCCTGCTACTCCAACACAAGCTTCATGTGCAACTAGGAAACGCAAGCATTCCTATGACCAGAAATACTCAGTTACTCACCTGATGTTTGTCCAAGGCTAGCTCACACCCTGTGTTGATGCCATGATGCCTTGCGCCTGGCTCTCCTTTTACTCCACAAGTGTGTGTGACTCATTGTAGCCCCAGTAGAAATTTGAAGTCACATCCAGGATGAAGAAACAAAGCTTTGGCCACCAGGAGTTTACCAGGTGGTCTCTGTGACTGAGAATTTTCCGAAACAAGCTCTGAACTGCGAGACTGACCTCTGGACCTGTGCAAACTGCTCTGTCTGGTGTCCTACTCCATCTTCACCCCAGACCCATTCAAAAGAGTGGGTTACAGTTGCCTTTTTAAAATTCTCCTTCCTGCCCTGCTCCCAAGGCCATGTTGCTCCTCAGTCCTCTGGGGACTACAGTTTTCCAAGGAGAGGAAATGACTAAATGCACAACGTATTCCATGCCTCAGCACAGGCAAACATTTTGGTACCATGAAAGTGAAAGTTGCTCAGTCGTGACTGACTCCTTGTGACCCCATGGACTAGATGGTCCATGGAATTCTCCAGGCCAGAATACTTTTCCAGTGGATCTTCCCGACCCAGAAATTGAACTGGGGTCTCCTGCATTGCAGGCGAATTCTTTACCAGCTGAGCCATCATGGTACCATGGCTGAATTGAATTGTTAAAAGTCCAAGGGTGAAGCATTCCGATAGGAAGGCTTGGAGATTATAGACACTGGACCAGGAATCACCCCTCAGTGATCTAGAGCACTTAGCATTTTCACCTGATAAGGAGACAAAGAGGCTTTTCTTAGGAATATTCTTTAAACTTCTCAAAGAACAGTCTCTGGAGGTTGGATAAACAAATGCCTATGAGCAAATGCTATCAGGGCTTTTGATATTTCATGAACCGCTGCAAGTGGGATAGATAAGGAGGTAAGATGAAAGCAGAATACAACTTTACTCACCTTTAATTCATCCAGAAAAGAGCCCCGATGGCCAAAAAAGGATACATGGCTTCTGTAGGGGTTTGTAGAGAGGTTCCAGAGCAAGGGATCTGGGCCACATGGATGTATGGGTGCAGACTATCTCTTGGCAAGTGCATGCTTGTTCTTTCCATTAGGAATAGCAGTAAAGGGGGCAGGAAAGAATAGTAAAGAAATTAAGTTCATCTGAGTATTTCCCAAACTGACTGATCTTCCATTTGTCCAATTCTACCTCTGAAAGAGGGTAGAATGTGGGTCTGAGACACCAGGGAAAGGGGAACAGAAGAAAATGACAAGTATGGCTTATCACAAGGATAAATGAAATCTATTTTCCTAAAACTTCGAGCTTCACCTTCTCCAGTGCCAACTCTAGTGACAGTCATCAGTATCCCTGCATTGTCTCCAAGAGTGTTTTCATGGATAGAAACTTCAAAGAGTAAGAGAGCCAGGTCAAAGGGAAGGCTTTGCCTTGGGGAAAGAAGTGACACTGTGTCGGGGCAGGATGTGAACAGTTGTGTGTGAGCAGTTGAAAGCCCATGGGCCATGTCCAGGCCGGGTGGTAATGCGAGAAGTGATCTGTGTGTCCAATGAGCTGGTTCTTTGAGTCTTGCTGAGAACAAAAGTGCCTCTGATCAGGATCTCTGAGCTCCACTGTCCTAGAATATGTGTTTATTTCTTCCCTCTAGAAGTGTTTCTGATAGTCAGCCCCTCTCGGCCCATAGAAGGGAACACAATGACTCTGACTTGTAAGACCCAGCCTCCTCCACAGAAGTTGGATGCCAAGCTCCAGTTCCACTTCTACAAAGATGGTCGGGCTCTAAGGCTGGACTGGGACAGTCTTCCAGAATTCCAGATTCCTGCCGTACGGAAGGAACACTCAGGGTCCTACTGGTGTCAAGCAAGGCTAACATCTTTCAAAGTCAAATTAAGCCGAAGAGTCCAGATAGAAGTTCACAGTGAGTACCAGTGGGGACCTCTGCTGGGGTGGGCCCAGATGGGCAGAGACATGAGTCTGGTCTTCCCTGACTATTGTGTTCTGCCTCTGCATGCATGGATGCTGTTTGAGGCATGTACCTAAACTTCTCTTTATCAGAGTCATTTTTAAAAAAAATTTTAGTTGATAATTTTTTAAACTTTTGTACCCACAGCATGTGGTACCTTAGCTCCCCAACAAAGGATTGAACTCATGCCCTCTGCACTGAAAGGCGGAGTCTTAATCACTGGACCTCCAGGGACGTCTCTTTAACTTTTTTTTTTTTAAGAAGAAATATATGTGTTTTATTATTTTTTCCCCTTTTTTATTTATTTATTTTTGTTATTTTCTTTACATTATCGTGATGGTTTTGCCATACATTGACATGAATCTGCCATGTATATACATGTGTTCCCCTTCCAGAACCCCCCTGCCACCTCCCTCCTGATTTTCCATCTCTCTGGGTCATCCCGGTGCACCAGCCCTGAGCACCCTGTATCAAGCATCAAACCTGGGCTGGCGATTGATTTCACATATGATGATTTACATGTTTCAATGCCATTCTCCCGTATCATTCCACCCTCGTCCTCTCCCGTTGAGTCCAAAAGACTGTTCTATACATCTGCGTCTCTTTTGCTGTCTCACATACAGGGTTATCATTACCATCTTTCTAAATTCCCTATATATGCGTTAGTATACTGTATTGTTGTTATTCCTTCTGGCTTACTTCACTCTGGATAATAGGTTCCAGTTTTGTCCACCTCAGTAGAACTGATTAAAATGTATTCTTTTTAATGGCTGAGTAATATTCCATTGTGTATATGTACCACAGCTTTCTTATCCATTCGTCAGCTGATGGACATTTAGGTTGCTTCCATGTCCTGGCTATTGCAAACAATGCTGTGATGAACATTGGGGTACACGTGTCTCTTTCAATTCTGGTTTCCTCAGTGTGTATGCCCAGCAGTGGGATTGCTGGGTCATATGGCAGTTCTATTTCCAGTTTTCTAAGGAATCTCCACACTGTTTTCCATAGTGGCTGTACTAGTTTGCATTCCCACCAACAGTGTAGGAGGGTTCCTTTTCCTCCACATCCTCTCCTGCATTTATTGCTTGTAGATTTCTGGATGGCAGCCATTCTGACTGGTGTAAAGTGGTACCTCATTGTGGTTTTGATTTGCACTTCTCTGATAATGAGTGATGTTGAGCATCTTTTCATGTGTTTGTTAGCCCCATGTCTTCTTTGGAGAAATGTCTGTTTAGTTCTTTGGCCCACTTTTTGATTGGGTCGTTTATTTTTCTGGAATGGAGCTGCAGGAGTTGCTTGTATATTTTTGAGATTAATTGTTTGTCTGTTGCTTCACTGGCTATTATTTTCCCCCATTCTGAAGGCTGCCTTTTCACTTTGTTTTTAGTTTCCTTTGTTGTGCAGAAGCTTTTAATTTTAATTAGATCCCATTTGTTTATTTTTGCTTTTATTGCCATTATTCTGGGAGGTGGGTCATAGAGGATCCTGCTTTGGTTTATGTCGGAGAGTGTTTTGCCTATGTTATCCCCTAGGAGTTTTATAGTTTCTGGTTTTACATTTAGATCTTTGATCCATTTTGAGTTTATTTTTGTGTATGGTGTTAGAAAGTGTTCTAGTTTCTATTCTTTTACAAATGGCTGTCCAGTTTTCCCAGCACCACTTGTTAAAGAGATTGTCTTTTCTCCATTGTATATTCTTGCCTCCTTTGTCAAAGATAAGGTGTCCATAGATGCGTGGATTCATCTCTGGGCTTTCTATTTTGTTCCATTGATCTATATTTCTGTCTTTGTGCCAGTACCATACTGTCTTGATGACTGTGGATTTGTAGTATAGCCTAAAGTCAGTTAGGTTGATTCCTCCAGTTCCATTCTTATTTCTCAAGATTGCTTTGGCTATACGAGGTTTTTTGTATTTCCATACAAATTGTGAAATTATTTGTTCTAGTTCTTTGAAAAAGACCTCTGGTAGCTTGACAGGAATTGCATTGAATCTATAGATTGCTCTGGGTAATATACTCATTTTCATTATATTGATTCTTCCAATCCATGAACACAGTATATTTCTCCATCTATTTGTGCCCTCTTTGATTTCTTTCATCAGTGTTTTATAGTTTTCTATATACAGGTCTTTTGTTTCTTTAGGTAGATATACTCCTAAGTATTTTATTCTTTTTGTTTTGTTTAAGCAAACAAAAGAATGTTTAGAAAGACCTTACTGTATTCATCATTTTGCTGGAGGGTGTGGAGGAGAAAGCTGCATAATAAGTGGTTCCTGACTGTGAGAAGCTGACACTCGGCTGGCATCTGAAACAACTAGGGTAGTCATGTGGGACAGGTTGACTATTAATAGAAACTGTAGAGAAGGGACAAATCTGACTGAGGTGGTAAGAGGAGGCTTTGAGGAAAAGGCTAAGGGGGAAGGGCTTATGGAAGAGAAGTTGAGGTCTGATTTTGAAAGATCAAAGGGAATTGAAGGTGTTTTGTGATTCTGAACCAAGTTATTCCATATCAGGGTTGACATTTCTGACATCCTCTCCCACTTTCAAACAGAGGTATCCATGAAAACATAAGCAAATGTTAATACTTCCTGAGAGCTGAGCTTTCCCAAACTTGCTCAAAGCTCAACACTGTGGACCTAGATCTCTACAAAAGCCATTGGATGGTTCATATGCCACAGGCCCTGTTCTAGAGCTTCCCACGTGTTGTTTAATTACACCCTCACAACTATAGAAGGTAGCTATCATTATCTTCTCCATTTTACAGATGGCAAATTGAGTCTCAGAGAACTTAAATAATTCAAACAAGCAAGCACACACAAGAAGAGTTGGAACTAACATTCCAACCCAGGCAGTTTGCTTTGTAACCTAGACTTGTAACCACCATACTACTGTGCCCTGAAAAATGGGAGTTTGAGAGATCAGGGTTCTGGTAATCATCCCATTCTAGGCAGGGAGAAGACACTGCATCCTCCGTAGAAATATTATAGTGCCTTTCTTACCCTGCCATCATCAACCCAACCAGTGCCAATTCCACATCAGCAGGACACCTCACCTGTCACTCATCCCACCTTTACGTAAACTTTTGACTTGACCAGAGGCCTTTGCTTCCAGGACTGTCACAAGTACCCTGTCCCTGAAACCTTCCCAACTCAGGGCCTCTCTGTGTCATCTTGTATTCATGTAGGAGTCCCCATCGGTAACGTGAGCTTGGAGATACAACCTCCAGGTGGACACCTGATGGAGGGAGAGAAGCTGGTTCTTGTGTGTCTGGTCACTGGGGGCACAGGAGATATCGTCTTCTTCTGGTTCAGAGGAGCCCAGGGCTTAAGTCTGAAAATGAAGACCCAGCATTCACTGATGGCCACGTTTGAGATTCCTGCTGTGAGAGAGAGTGACTCTGACCAGTATTACTGTGCAGCTGACAATGGCTATGGCCCCAGCCTCAGTGAGCTGGTGAGCATCACTGTCAGAGGTAAGTTCCGCCGCCCTTCAGCTCAGCCAGCATGTTCCCCTGGGCCCCCCTGAGAAAGTTCGCTGGGGTTGAGCCTCTGTGGGCAGGGATTGGGAGTGAGTCATCACCAGAGACCCCCTGTGACAGTCTCCTATCTCCCTCAGTTCCAGTGTCTCGCCCTGTCCTCACCCTTAGGGCTCCTGGGGCCCAGCTGGTGGTGGGGCACATGGTAGAACTTCACTGCGAAGCCCATAGAGGCTCTCGCCCGATCCTGTATCAGTTTTATCATGAAGATGTCGCCCTGGGGAACAGCTCAGCTCCCTTTGGAGGAGGAGCATCCTTCAACCTCTCTCTGACTTCAGAAGATTCTGGAAACTACTTCTGCGAGGCCAGCAATGGCCAGGTGGCCCAGCGCAGTGAGGTGGTACCACTCAACATCACAGGTATAGCTCGAGTTGTGGAACTGTCTTGGTCAATGTCTCTTCTCAGCATCCTGAAAGAGTTTGGCTGACCCCACAATGTCTCTGGTGGGTATGCTACCAAAGATGAGGCTTTGCAGGTAGTCCTGTCCTGGGAGATGTATCCAAGGGGCCATGAGGACATCAAGTCTGGTTCCTCTCTTCTCTCATCAATGTGATAAGCTGCAAGTCCCTAGGTGCATAAATAAGTCCCACCTGCCCCAGGAAAAGCAGGAATGGCCTCAATCCATGCTCAAAATATCTGCTCCCCAAACCCTTCTCCTTGGCGGCTCATGTACAGGTCTCTTCCTACAGTGCCTATGGAAGACAGAAGTAAAGTTCTTACTTCAGGGGTCATCAAGCTGCTGCTTGGCATCCTTGGTCCCACCACTTTTGCCCTATTATTTTGCTGCTGGCTCAAGAGAAAAATAGGTTAGTATTTATAGAGTTTGGTATTTTGTTACTGTGACCTTTGTTTTCACTGAAATAAGGCTAGGTTTGTGACACCTATACTATTGAGGATGAATATATTCCATTAGCTACCTTGCCTACAGATCTGCTCACAGGCCCTCCCCTCAACTTTCTAGCACACAGGTCAGTATCTATTAAAGTAGTGAAAGTTTTAGTAAAACTCTTCATCCCTACATGTTAACAGTTGAGATTAAGCTGATACATTGAACTTCAGTGGTTTAATGTCTATACAAAAATGTAACTATTTAAAATAACTAATCAGCCACTGCAAGAGAAACACAATGAACAGTTCCAGTTATACTGACTGTCTCCCAGTTAAAGTCAGTGCACTAATTCTTCTTTGCCTTAGAATACTGTCACATGTTTATTTCTCCCTGAAATGCTCAACCACACATTCACACAGTCCATTCATTGCTGTCTTTGTCACTCCTCAGTTTAAATGTCATTTTCTCCAAGAGGCTTCACCTTGCCACATAGCCTACAATTCTCCTCTAGGTGGCTCAGCTGGCAAAGAATCTGCCTTCAATGCAGGAGACCTGGATTCAGTCCCTGGGTTGTGAAGATCCTCTGGAGGAGGGCCTGGCAACCCACTCCAGTATTCTTGCCTGAAGAATCCCCATGGATAGAGTAGCCTGATGGGCGGCAGTCCATGGTGTCACAAAGAGTCGTACACAACTGAGTGACTAAGCAAATCATAGCACACGTTCTTAATCAGAGTACCAATAGCTTCACACTTCATTTCAACTGATAATTACATATTTATTTGCATGTTTAATCTCGGGTTGCCTGTTCTCCATTGAGCAAGTTGGAGATGGGGCAAGAGAGGATGTGAGATTCTCACTTAAATTCCAAGATTTTCAGGCATATTTGGAGACCTCACCCCAACTATAATGTGTCTATGGCAGTGCATTTTGTCATGATAGGATTAGATTGAAAAGGGAGTGTTAGTTGCTCAATTATGTCCAACTCTTTGTAACCTCATGGACTGTAGCCCACCAGACTCCTCTGTTCATGGAATTCTTCAGGCAAGAATATTGGAGTGAGGAGTCATTCCCTTCTTCAGGAGATCTTCCCAACCAAGGGATTGAACCAGTGTTTCTTGGATCGCAGGCAGATTCTTTACTGTCTGAGCCACCATGGGAGCACTTGCAGGATTAGATTGTATGGTTGTAAAGCCAAAACCAAAACAATGTTATAGGTTTGGGTACAGAGGCTTGGGCTCAAGTCCGCTCTTGATATTAACTGCATTTGGGCAACTCGCTTGACTGTTCTGGACCTAAAGCTCTTCAACTGCAGTATGAAGGACCTGCCCAAATAATCGCCAAGATATACTCTGAGCACAAAAGAGCGCCTTGCAATGGGCATGCTCGAATAAGTCACATTCCCCGCACAAGGACTGTAATTAAACACTGAGAGAGTTCCTCCACTGACATGTATGTTCATTTGTTTGACTTTCAGGAAGACGTACAGCCAAGGATGCAGTCAGGTGAGACCTCTGTTTGCTCTTTGTGCACTGATAAGATAGATAAATCTATTAAAATTTTTTTGAATTGTTCTCTCTCATGAGCTTCTCTCCATGTTTATCATACCTAAAATTGCCACTCCAAAGTTCTTCCACTGGTAACTTCATTTGCTATTCCTCTTCTTTTGGATATTAACTAATCAATTTAAATCCTTTCATCATTCGTCCTAACTTATCTCCTTCACTACATCTGCAGAATAAGAAAACTCTACTATATCAACCAGTTTCATATATTTATTCGATCAATTAACCAATATCTGAGAGTATGTAAATAATTTTGTTGAGTTCTAGAAATCACCAATGCATGGAAAGATTTTGAGAGCTTTGAAGTATTTTAGAGTAGTTAAGATAGACGCACATTTCCAGAATACAGGCCAGAGAATAGTCAACATACTGAAAAATTGTTGATGACGTTTCTTAGAAGATTAAAAGAGGAAGATATTTTTTAAAATTTATTTTTGATTTTATTTTATTGTAGTTGATTTAATTGTGTTACTTTCAGGTGTATAGCACAATTATTCAGACATCTTAATATATATTCTTTTTCAAATTTGTTCCCCTTATATGCCATTACAAAACACTGAGTATATTTCCCTGTGCTATATATACAGTAGGTCCTTGTTGATTTAGAGGAGGAAAAGATTTTTCAAATACTTTCATTGGGAAATATCAGTATTTAGCTGATACATTTTTATAGCCTGTTATTATTTTTACCAGTAAAAACCAGATTTTTTTTCTAAATCAGAATAGCTGAAATTACTAATTTCATCTATTTGTAATTCTAATTACAAATCAGATTTACTGAAATTTTTCAGTAGCACATGCATATGCAAGACCGTTATCTTTCCCTTCCTCAAGCTGCCTGTTCTATGCAGCAACTGGTTTCCATCTGGAGTAAATAAATATTCTTTTATTCAGTATTTACTGAGAACCTAAGATGCAAATAGCACTATCCTGGGTGTGGGCGATGCCATAGAGAGCTGTCAGATAAGGACCTTACACTCCTGGAATATGTACTCTAGGGATGCTTTGCAATGCCCCTCTCACTGAAAGCATAGAGCTGTGGCTTGTACCAGACAGCTATGCTGATTGCTGATTTCCACATAAATTAGCATTCTCTCAGGACATTTCCTCCTCCAGGCTTCTCTCCTTCACTGTTTTACTCATGTTCCCAGATAGTTACGTCTGGAACATCTGGGATTCTATCCCAGATAGATAGCGTGTGTTTCTGTGTTGGCAGGAGCATCCCCAGCTCTGTACCTCAAGAATCCAACTACTTCAACTCACAAGCCCCAGAACAACTACACCCTGACTATGAAAATGGTGAGGCTTCCCAAAGGGCCTGGGCCAAAGTAGGCAGAGGGGGCTGGTGATGTCTATGAACCGAACCTGACTCTGCTGTGTCCCCGCCACCTCTACAAATCAGTGACTCATCTGTCCTCGTGGCTGTGATAGGTGGTAGGTACAGAGGGAATTAAATGTCAAGAAGAAGGGACTGTGTCACATCATGATGCTTCCTTCTTTCTCTTTCAGCGAATATTGTAAGCGGGGATGAGGTTTACTCTTTGGTGTACTGTGTGCAGCAGGAGCGGCCATCAGCAGCAGGTGAGACAGGAGAGGGTGAATTTGTCTCTGATTTTGTCTTTCCTGGAGCCAGGAGGATAATCAGTGACTGTGTATGGCAACGTGGCAGCTGGCACTGCGGCTTCTACCCTTGGAGTTGAATATGAGTATTGCTATGCCTATCTGACGGAGAAGGCAATGGTACCCTACTCCAGTACTCTTGCCTGGAAAATCCCATGGACAAGGGAGCCTGGTGGGCTGCCATCTATGGGGTTGCACAGAGTCGGACACGACTGAAGCGACTTGGCAGCAGCAGCAGCATGCCTATCTGAAGATTGGCCTGTGGTCTGGAAGCTGCCTTGAGTAGGTCCCAGCGAGGATGCCAACTTGTATATCTCACTCCCCATCTGATGGCAGCCTTGGAAATGGTACCAACTCTGTATTCCCTAGAGCACCCCAAAATGGCTGCCTAGTTGCGGCTGTAGTCCCATCCCGTGCTTGAAGCACACAGAAATACTGAGAGGCATTGATGCCAGCGGGGCTTCCCTGGTGCTCAGTGGTAAAGAATCCACCTGCCAATGCAGGAGCTGCAGGTTCAATCCCTGGGTCAGGAAACGGCAATCCACTCCAGTGTTCTTGCCCGGGAAATCCCATTCACAGAGGAGCCTGGTGGGCTACAGTCCATAGGGTTGCAAAAGAATCAGACACAACTTAGCAATTAAACAGCAACAACAAATGCTAGGAGGGACCATCTGGCCCTCATACCCGCATGTGCCAATTTTCCTAGCCATATTTGTGACAGGCAGAAAAGTAAGACAGAAAATATCAGTGGATACAAGTTACAGGAAATAGGAGAGGAAGAAGCCTTTATTAACATTAATTTAAGGATGGACTCTAAAGGGAATCTCACATATATTTGTTTTCACAGAAGAACGCCTGGGGACACATCCTGGGGATAAGGTGAATTAGAATCCTTGTTCTTTCTTTCTTGCTCTTTCACTTCTTCTTCTGGGGACTGGGTCTCAAACTTCTAAAATGATGGCCACTTAGGAAAAGCAAAAGATCTCATCATCTATCTCCTATTTTATCTCTCCACACAATGGGGATAAAAACATCCAATTATAACAATAATTTTAGAGGCTCACATATGCATATTGTTTAGCAATGGATGTATGAAGGTTTGTAGCTAAACTGTAGTCCATGCTTAGTCTAAAAGTTCTATTGGCCTGAAAATTTTTATTCTGAAATACTGTTGAACCATGCATACATTACTTTGTGCCGTAAGGCTAGTCACATAACGTCAAAAACTAAATTGATATTGAATAATATGAAACTAAGAGTGATTTTTGTCATTGAAAAATTGGTAATTTCTAAACCTTGATCAATTCAAGACTTCACTAATAATACAAAATTGCTTTCAGAAAATTGCAGAAACTCCAACTCTTCATGTGTGCAAAGAGAGGAAGTGCTTTGTAATTTTGTCTAGTGTGGTGTGGCAGCCAAATGTCTTAGAGCAGAATTCAAGTCCTTGATAAACTCTAGCGACAGGCTAAATTTAGTTTATGAATACAAAATTCTGATACTCTTAAAAAATTATAGCCCATGGAATGGCCTAATAAAAGCCCATAAAAATGAAAGAAGGTTTTGCATATGTAGTTCAGTTTACAACTCATCAGGAGCATGTCTGTAGCCCAACAATGGGACCAAACCCTTTGAAAACGCCTGGGGCCACAGTCTTCCAGAAAGCTCTGTGTTCTGTCTTGAGTGGTGCACCATGGTAGGGTGCATCCAGGCTGATTAGAAAGAGAACCCGCAGAAAATATGTTCTACTTGTTTTCCTTGCTCAAGTTCTACCCATGTTCTATCCTGCTCAAGTTCTACCTTTGCTTCTAGGACCCCTCGTCCATATATTTCAGGCTGAAGAAGTCAGATCTTACAGATACGGACTATGACGATGTTATGTAGAGTTACAGAAGATTCTGCTCTTGGAAAACCATCCATGACTCCAAACCTTGGAACTATTATGTCCTTCAGAGATTCTGGGAGAATAGCATTCCAGTACACCTCATCCAGGTGCTTTCCTCCATAAAACTATTTCTGCATCTACTGTGAAGTGCAGTTTGCTCAAGCTTTGAATAGATCATCAAGAAGAACCAATCTGAATTCAGGAGTGGGAAAAACTGTGTTATTAGAACTTGATTCCTATTAGTTCTTTCAGGCACAAGTCAAACTCTGCTCTAAATTCTTTTTATAAGTGGAAACAGGATGGGAATAAAAGAACTTGAGATCTGGGGGATAGTGAGACAGTGAAGCTTAGAGTGCATGAACCCAAGGTTAGTGATTTTGTGGGGCTGCTCCATACAGAGAGCTGCATCCACATTTTTTTTGCAAGTGCTTTTTCTGAGCAGACAGTACCGAGCTCTAGCCATGTTCCTTACATTGATCATCCTGTTCCTCCATAAAACATGTGACTCAGTGAATTTGGGGGTCATTATTACCAAACTAGAATTAAATCAAAGTTACATAAAATTCTGTTGTTGTTGCATTCAGTTTTGATGACATATTTTATATGCACAAGCCAATCTAGATGCCACCATATTTATGAGATATAATCTTTGTAAGCTTCACTACATCCACAGTTCTATATTTGTTGCAGCTTCTAGAAGTTTTAGGAATATGTTTTCTTGCTTAATCCACTCATTTTTTGAAAATGTGCTAATATGGTTTGAAGTCCATATTTTCATTTTAAAACAATCATAAGCTAACATATAAACTAAAACATTTAAAAAGTATATAATGTAAAAGTTAAAGTCTTCCCTATAAGTTAACAACACAAGTGGTACCCATTATTAAAAGCTTAGCATTGTTAAAATCTTAACTCTGCAGATATTTTTCTATTTTTTTGTAGAAACACTTCTACATATATGTGAATATATTTAGAAGTATATATATTTAATAAAACATCATGAAATATTTTAAAGTCTGTACTATTTTAAAAGGCTGTGTAGTATTCTATGATATGGTAAATTACAATATATATTTTTCTTTTTTATTTTAGTAAAATATAAATAACACAAAATTTACCATTTTAATCATTTTTGAGCTACCAGTTTTTCTTTATTTTCCACTTGTCAAATTCTTTGTTTACTTTTTTCTTATTTGTGTTTCTTCTGTTTTTCTTTTTTTATTGTGATAACATTGGTTTGTAATATTGTATACATTTTACATGTATATTTATAATTTGACTTCCATTTACACTACAGTGCGCTGACCATCAAGAGTTTAGTTTCAATCCATTACCATATAATTAGTTCCCTTACCCACTTTGCTATCCTCACCCCACTTCCCCTTTGGTAACTGCTAATTTGTTCTTTGCATCTATGTGATTGTTTTTGTCTTGTTTTGTGAATAGTGTAAGATAGGATCCAGTTTCATTATTTTGAATATGAATATTCAGCTTTCCCAACATAATTTATCGAAGAAACTGTCCCTTCTTCACTGAATATTCTTCATTCTGTTGTGAGCTATTAGTTGACCATACACGCATGAGTTTATTTATGGGTTCTCAATTCTGTTTCATTTGTCTATGTGCCTGTTTTTATGTCAATACCATACTGTTTTTATTACAATAGCTTTGCAATATAGTTTAAAATCTGGATATGTGATGTCTTCAGCTTTGTTGTTCTTTCTCAATATTGCTTTGGTTATTCAATGACTCTGAGCACCATATGAATTTGAGAACTCTTTGTTATATTTCTGTGAAATGAATGTCATTGGGATATTGATAGGCATTACATTAAATTTAGAGATGGCTTTGGGTAGTTAACAATATTAATTCTCTCAATCCATGAACAAAGGATATATTCACATTTATTTGTGTCTTCTACATCTTATATCAAGGTGGTACAGTTTTAATTATATAAATCTTTCACCCCTTTGGTTAAATTTATTCTTAAATATTTCACTGTTTTTAATGCTATTCTTTTCAGATAATCTGTAGTTAATGCATAGAAATGCAACTGATTTTTGTCTTTATTTTTTATTTTGAAACTTAACTGTATTTTATTATTTCTAGCAATTTTTTTTGGTGGAGTTTTAGGGTTTTCTGTATATAAATCATGTCATCTGCAAACAAAAATTTACTTCTTTTCTGATTTGGATGGCTTTTATTTATTTTTTTCTTTTCTAATTGCTTTGGATAGGACTTCTAGTATTAAGCAGAATAGGAGTGGTGGGAGTGGGCACTCTTGCTTGTTCCTGATATTAGAGGAAAAGTTTCAACCTTTCACATTTAAGTATGATATTTGCTGCGGATTTGTCATTTATGGCCTTTATTATGTGGAGGTACATTCCTTCTATTTACAATTTTGAAAGTTGTTACTATGAAACATTTTGTCAAATGCCTTTTCTGTGTCTATTGAGATAATTTTATAGTTTTAATTTTTCATCTGTTAATATATTGCTGCACCACACCAGGCTTCCCTGTCCTCCACTGTCTCCCAGAGTTTGCTCAAGTTCATGTCCATTGAGTCAAAAATGCTATCTAATCATCTCATCCTCTGCCACCCCCTTCTCCTTCTGCCTTCAATCTTCCCCAGCATCAGAGTCTTTTCCAATGAATCTGCTCTTCATATTAGGTGGCCAAAATATTGGAGCTTCAGCTTCAGTATCAGTCCTTTCAATGAATATTCAGGGCTGATTTCCTTTAAGACTGACTAGTTTTATATCCTTGCAGTCCAAGGAGCTCTCAAGAGTCTTCTCTAGCATCACGATTTGAAAGCATTCATTCAAATGCATGTTTCTAGGAATCCATTAATTATTTCTCTATATTATCCAATTTGTTGTAATGTAATTATAGTAGTTTCCTATGATCCCTTGTATTTCTGTGGTATTAGTTGTAATATCTCCTTTTTTCACTTACAATTTTATTTATTTGAGTCCTCTTTTCCTTGTTCAATAGATTTGGCAATTTTGTTTACCTTTTCAAAGAACCAGGTTTATTGTCTTCTAATGTTTTCCTATTTGAACTTGTATTGTGGCCTAACATATTATCTAGCTTAGAAAATGTTCCATGTGTACTTGAAAATAGTGTGTATTTTTTTGCTGTTGGATGGAATTTTCTATATATGTCTGTTAGGTCTGTTAGGCCTATAGTGTTGTTCCAGTTTGCTCTTTCCTATTGATTCTCTGGATGATCTATTCATTGTGGACAATGAGTAGTTAAGTTCCCAAATACTATTGTATTGGTGCTTATTTCTCCTTTAGTTCTGTTTGTACTTCCTTTATGTATTTATGTTGGGTACATAAATATTTACAATTGTTATATCTTCTTAGTAAATCGATCTAGAAGGCAATGGCACCCCACTCCAGTACTCTTGCCTGGCAAATCCCATGGTCGGAGGAGCCTGGTAGGCTGCAGTCCATGGGGTCGCTAAGAGTCGGACACGACTGAGCGACTTCACTTTCACTTTTCGCTTTCATGCGTCGGAGAAGGAAATGGCAACCCACTACAGTGTTCTTGCGTGAAGAATCCCAGGGACGAGGAAGCCTGGTGGGCTGCCGTCTATGGGGTTGCACAGAGCTGGACATGACTTAGCAGCAGCAGCAGAAGCAGACTATACAATGGCCTTCTTTGCCTCGCAGTTCATCCCACCCTTTCCGTCCCCCACTGTGTCCATAAGTTATAGCTTTTGACTTAAAGTCTATTTTGTCTGCTATTAAATATAGCTTCTTTCTTTTGGTTTCATTTACTCAGAATTTGTTTTTTCATTCCTTTCTTTTGTTCTGTGTGTATCCTTATAGCTGATGTGTCTCTCTTCTGAGCAGCATATAGTTAAGCCTTACTTTATTATCCGTTTAGCCGCTTGATTGAAGAATAGAATTTAAATTTAAATGATTACTGAAGTGTAAGAACTTACAAATGCCATCCCCTGTGGCTCACAGACAGACATCTTGGTGGATTCTGTGATGCAGTTAGTAACATTTATGTCCCTTTGGTCTACTCTGAGAGTCCTTTCTGCCTCTTTCTGAGTAGCTTCCCCCAACTGTTACACAGCACACCTAAATATCCCCCTTCAGTCTATCCAACATCTGAGCTTTTGCTCCAATAGTGTGTTGGAAATTCTCTGCTGGACTCCTGGATTTCCACAGGTTCTTTTGTTCTTTGGTGATTGTCTAAGTTGGTGGTCTTAAAGGAAAGACAGAAGAAAATTCTTATTCTGCTATGATGATAATATCACTCTGGTCCAGTTCCTTTCTTCACAAACTTTTACTTTCTAGTTGTTTTTGCTACAGTCTGTGAGTTCATTTGTCCTAAAGGTACAAATGCAGAAGTGTGAGTGAATGAACTGAGAGCCTGTGAATGATAGTGAAGTCAGAAAGAGAAAAACAAATATCGTATATTAACACACACACATATATATAATCTAGAAAAATGGTATTGATGAACCTATTTGCAGGGTAGGAATGGAGACACAGATGTAAAGAACAAGGTTTTGTCTCCTGATTCAATATGGACTTTAAGTGCAAACCCATAAGAATTATTTAGTGTAGTATTTTCTCCCCTACTCCTCCCCAGGGGAACAGTAATGTAATTTACATGTTTAACACCCTGTTTTTACTTCCTTTTTAAAATCTATAATATGGGAATTTCCCTTCTAACCTGTTTGGCTATGCATTTTAAAATTAGGTAAAATTTATCCATCCCCGAATGAATGCATGAATGCTTTTTCTGACTGGGGATTATACCTACATGAACTGGGAAACAGTTGCTAGGAGAGCATGTTAGAAGAGTGAGCAAAAACCTCTGAGGGGAAATCAAGATCGAAAGCCAGGATATAATTTGAATCTTAGAGCTTATTTATTTTTCTGTCACAAGCTGATGTTTAGCTGCCAGGAAGATACCCATAGAAAGCTGCTGTAGGTGATGCAATTAAGGGATGGGATAGTCAATGACCCATGGTCCACAGTTCTCAGTAATTGTCCTTCCCACATGGAAAGCCATAACCCATTCATCTTCTGGAAAATCCACGAACATACAATTAAAATTGAAAGTAGAAAGCTTCAAATTGAATTGTCTGATTCTTGGGGGCCCCTCTGCAGCTGCTGTTCCCAGGGAGTCCAGGCCACTTACCAGGGGGTATTTTTACACATGGAGGAAGGGCAGCTCCCTGTTGCAGATGCTACTCAGATATCTGTCAAGAGCCTCAGTACGTCATCCCGTGCCTCTGTCTCCCCTCAGACTCCAAGACTAGGCTTACCTCTACTCCCCACCACAAGAATGGCAATGCCTTCCGTAGAAGGGGTTTATAGCAACCTCTACTGATGTTGAGGAAACTGGTACTCTTTGTGAAGAAGAGAAATTGAGCTCTGTAAAACTTCAGTCTCTTAAAACAATCATTGTCTGAAGCCAAAACTTACTTCTGCCCTTCTCTAATTGAGCAAATATGGGGATAACTCTTTTAGAAGCTGGATCTCTGGAGCATCCTTTTTTTTTTAAGTGTTTGGTTGTGCCAAGTCTTAGTTGTGGCACACAGGATGTTTAGTTGCAGCATGTTAGGATCTAGTTCCCTGACCAGGAGTTTGAACCCAGGCCCTCTACACTGGGAGTGCTGAGTCTTACCCATGGACCATCAGTGGGAAAACCCCTGGAGTATCTCCATCTTTACATTTGCCAATAGAGAACAACTTCCAGGCATTCTTAGTCTGAATTCTGTGTCATGCTATTTGGCCTATATAGGGCCCCAGTAGATTTCTAGAAATTCATTAATTGAATTGTAGAGAATCTGCTGGGCAGAGGGGCCTGTTTCTGCCTAAATAACATCTGGATATTGTCTGTATAGACCACATTAATATTTCCACTAGCCAATTCTTCTCCAGAGAGTCTCCAACAAACATTACCTCTGTGCATGCGTGTGAAGTAGCTTCAGTCATGACCAATTCTTTGCCACCTTATGGACTATAGCCTGCCTGGTTCCTCTGTCCATGGGATTCGTCAGGCAAGAATACTGGAGTGGGTTGTCATTTCCTTACCATTTCCATACCTCCAAAAGTATGTATTTATTAGCCTGGACATAAAATCCCTAAGTCAAGACCTATCAAGAAAGACATACCATGTTGTTCAAAGTAACTATAGTAACTATTAAAATTACCACCATAACCACTACCACACACTGATGATGAGCTTGCCAATGACTACTTCTATAGCCATGTGTACTGCATATATACGTATATATAATGACATTTAATCTGTCAGAGTGACCTTGGAGCCCCACATTCAACCAGATACATCCATATATCTCTGAAGTGTACCAGTCTAGAGAAGTTTACCTTTTCTACCCTAACTATCCTAGTAGTCAACTTCCTCAAATGCGAGATGCTATGCTTTTCCCTTCTTAGTTGTATTTCATGAAAGTCCTCTTGGTTTCAATTCTGGCATACTTCATCTTGGTTTGGCACTGTACTTTGTGTCCTATTCAAGATACTGAACAGAATTTGCAGAGACTGCTTTTTCTCTGCATCTGAGAAAATAGCTTTTTATACACTACCACCTGTGGAATCTCCAAGTCAAGCATCTATGTGGTTGCACCAAGAAACGTTTCTGTCTATGTGTAAATCTACTTTCCTCTGGTACCCATGACTCCATCTTGCTGGTGGCTAATTATCCCTGCACCAGGGATTTTTTTTTTAATCTCTCACTTTGGTTTGGAGAAGGCAATGGCACCCCACTCCACTACTCTTGCCTGGAAAATCCCACGGACGGAGGAGCCTGGTGGGCTGCAGTCCATGGGGTCGCTAGGAGTCAGACATGACTGAGCTACTTCACTTCCACTTTTCACTTTCATGCATTGGAGAAGGCAATGGCACCCCACTCCAGTGCTCTTGCCTGGAGAATCCCAGGGACGGGGGAGCCTGGTGGGCTGCCGTCTATGGGGTCGCACAGAGTCGGACACGACTGAAGCGACTTAGCAGCACCAGCTCGCTTTGGTTAACCTCCCCCTCCCCCTCCCCCCCCAATTTCACTTTTGCCATTACAGTCGAACATTAAGTTACCTTTTCTTCCACTGTACTACTTTGCTTCCTAATCTCTGGCTGTGGTCCCCAGTTTGCTTCCAAGTTTAGGTATGCTTTCAGTCTGTCTTTCCACAGGCAAGTGTCTCCCATCTGTCAAATACAAAACAGCATCCAGGAACTTCCCTGATGGTCCAGTGGCTAAGTCTCCACACTCCCTATGCAGGAGGCCTAGGTTTGGTCCTTAGTTGGGGAACTAAATCCCACATGCTGCAACTAAGAGTTCACAAGCCACAACTGAAAGACTCTGCATGCTGCAACTAAGATCTGGTGCAGCTAAATAAATAAATACATATTTAAAAAAATCAGCACCCAGATGGAGCATGTCAATCATCTCAGAGGACTTGTTGCCAACCCTGTGGTCCATCTACCTCACTATGATGATGATCGTCTTTAACAACTCAGTATTTCTCCTTTCCACCTACAACACTCACCTTCACAACAAACCATGAATTCTATCCCACACTATTTGATAGCACCTTAGGAAATATTAATTTCCAACCAAACAGGCTACATTTCTGTACAGGACATATTGGAATTAATGAAAGGTTGTGAATATTTTGAAAAATTTCCTCAGATGGTTATGAAAATTTACACCTCCACCATCTTTTACTTTCTCCTCTCTCTACTCTCTTCCCTAATTTGCTTCCACCCATCAAAATTCTATGACTTTCTGGCTGGTCAAGAAGAGGAGGAATTATAAGCCAACTAGCAATACTTCTAGCAGGTAAGGACTTGATGATCAGCTCTGGTCTCAGGGAAAGAAAACTTATCTTGTTTAAAACACAAATAAACCATTTAGGCAGATAGTTAAAGTAGCATTGGATGGCTTCCCTGATAGCTCACTTGGTAAAGAATCTGCCTGCAATGCAGGAGAGACTCAGTTTCGATTTCTGGGTTAGGAAGATCCGCTGGAGAAGGGATAAGCTACCCACTCCAGAATTCTTGGGCTTCCCTTGCGGCTCAGCTGCTAGAGAATCTGCCTGCAATGTGGGAGATCTGGGTTCGATCCCTGGGTTGGGAAGATTCCCCTGGAGAAGGGAAAGGTTGCCCAATCCAGTATTTTGGCCTGGAGAATTCCATGGACTCTGTGGTCCACGGGGTCCCAAAGAGTTGGACATGACTGAGCAACTTTCACTTTCTTTTCACTTTCCTCTTAGCAATATATCATAAACATCTCTTATTCCTATAAAATATTCTTCTGCAGAATCATTTTAATGGCAGCTTGGTAGTTCATGTATAATTTATTTTCAAACTGCCTTTGTTGGGTGTTTTTAGCATTTTCTTTTTACATGATTATAATGGTTTGTAACATCACATATATACATCAGCATTTCCCAAAATAAACCTACATGTATAGTGAATGATATGAAGTAGTCACCTGAACAGATAACATTGATCTGTGATTATAATTTCACTATCAGTCAGTCTCCAGGTTACAAACACCTATACTTTGTGATTTAAAGTTTCATGTTGCATAAGGTCCAAAACCACGACATGCCTCTGCCTGGACACCCTAGCAGATTGTTCCATATAACATTTATGAGGACTACATGTTATCAGAATGAGAAAGACAGTAGGCTGTAACGTGATGCATGCTTCGTAGGGTATAGCCATGTTAAGACCAGTCTGTGGTACAAAAAGCAGTATGATTTAGAAATAGGGAAGGGGACAACGTTCGCAATGATACAGAGCGAGTGCTTTGAATCTTAGTGAAAATCTCATTCTACACACTTAGAAAATTGACTTAGGAAAGTCTCACCTCAGAAACCTGAGCCATTTTAACAACGGTGCTGCTGTCTTAAGGGAAGATGGAGAGACAATACTTCATAGAAAGACGTCAAAGTGTTTAAAATGCAGGCTATGGGAGGCGAAACTAAGATGGCGGAGGAATAGGACGGGGAGAACACTCTCTCCCCAATAAATATACCAAAAGAACTTTTAAAGGCCGAGCAAACTCCAAAAAACAGGAACTGAATGCTGGCAGAGGACATCGGGCATCTGGAGAGGTGACCCATTGCCAACGTGAGGAGGTAGGACAAAAGAAAGAAAAGAAAAAAAAAGTAGAGGGAGAGACAAAGAGCTGGGGATGGGTTCCGTCCCAGAAGGGGAGTCTGGAATAAAGAGGAAAAAAAAAAAAAAAAGAGGAGAAAGGTTTCTGAATACCAGGGAGCATTATCTCTGGCAGATCTGCGGTGGATCTTGGAGAGCAATATAGCTGAGAGCAGAAGCAGATTAATAGCTAAGCCCTGCAAGGTTCGTCTCTGGCTACAAGGAACAGC